>ML784577.1:86056-102918 GCA_009831015.1 Picea engelmannii | reverse complement strand
AAAGACACTATGCGACTTGTCAAGCTTAAATATGGGAGGGTTGACGAGGTGTCCTATTGGGTAGGTCATGCCCTAGGTCAAGGAAAGCTTCTAAGATATCCCTCTCTAAGCCATGTAAAGTGGATGAAGTGGTTGGGGTCAAGACTCAATGGGCATAGGGCTCATGACATACAAGGGGTAATAGTATCTCATTCATGGGTGCCTTTGTAGAGGGTGTGTGGTACCTTCGTCCACAATCCACTTTTTCCAAGCCCATCAATTGCATTTTATCTTTATTTATTTATTTTCTTTCAATATAGAATAAGGAGAGGTTGAAGGTCATTGCCCTGGTGTGGTGACCAGATGATGGCAATGTCACCCACAAACACTTATGGAAATGAGAAGGTTGATTCGTGATGAGACCCTCTTTCTCTCAGCCATGCAACTAAGAGCCATTACCCTGGTTTGGTGACTAGATGATGGTAATGTCATACCACTAGATATTCATGGACGTGATAGGTCGGCTCATGATGAGACCTCCTATGCTTCAACTAACCTTTTAAGCATTCTTTATTATATTGTGGGTCCCCTTTATTCAAAGATAAGCATTTCATTGCTTTCTTGGGTGATCCATGAGCGAAGCATCTGGAAGGTTTATACAAGGCTTTTATCTTTTACCCAACATCAACCCCTCTTGGCTTTTAGCCCCTTCTTCCCATAGAATGAGAGAAAACCCCTTCTTGAGTCAATACACCCTAACATATGTAATACCCCTATTTCCCCCAGCTTGTAAATATAACTATAACTTGCCAAAAGACTATGGGTAGACTGAATATGTGTGGATGTTGGAATTGATGAACCTTTTTGTTATAAAAGGTAATGTATGTATTTCTGTTATTAAATAAAATGGATAATGTTGCATAACTGCTGAAGGGGTTTTCCAAGGTAGATCATGATGCATGAGAGAGACAATGAGGGGAACCAACAATGGTTGAGATGACCCCCACCAGACCAATACCTTACTGGATTTAAATTATTCATACCCAGAACAGTCCTCTGACCCATAAATATATTACCAGTTAGGCTAGTAGTTGGGAAGTCCTCCTCAAGAGTCAATGAGGAGATGGGCATAGTACCCATCTGAAAAAATTCTTGACCTGACCACGAAATGGGGATTCGGACTCACGCAATCTTGCTGAGGAAGGCAAGAAAAGAAGGGGATTCGTGGGAAGAAAAGAGGATCGCGAAGGAGATGAGTCAAGAGACCATTTTTCCTAAAGGAGAAGAGTGTGTGCAACTCTCTTGTTCTAAAGAGAACTGAAAAACAAGCTTTCTTTGGGTGCAAGAAGTTATTGGCAACCTTTTTAGTCTAAGATGATAAACGAGGTTGCAGAGAAGACGAGTGACTGAGGAATCATTCGTTGCAGGCCCCCTTGCTTGGTGGAGAGAAAATCATTTTACCAAGTTCCTGTGGGAGGAGAGTGGCCTCCGTCCCTAATTGTCGCTGAATAAGAAGGAAGACTCTCTCTCTGAGAATCATGATCTAGCTAGGGGGTGGCCAACTATAAATCCGTCTAGGAGTTGTTGTGCCTACGGTTGGGTCGAAACGAGCACCCCTCTCAATATTTGCTTCACGATCTGGTTTCTTGATAAGTATTCTTATACCCTGTGTATTGGAATTAAAATGAGTGGTTGGATGTTTGTGTTTATGACTAAAAATTGCATTGTTTAATTAATATTAGAAATGTGTATCGTTCTTCTGTGAACCCCTGCATTTAAATGGTTTCTGTTTGCCTATGCTTAGCAGCAGGAGAACCTTTAGACGTGGGTCTTTAAATGAATTTAGGAATAATTTTATAGTCTCCATGTTGGTTGGAAAATCCTTAAGGTAATTTTTCCCAAGGATTGATTTTGTAATGTAAGAGATGGGGCAGATTTCGCTGGAATACTTTAGTCCTGTCGACCCCTCGAATTTACCATCACAGGTCACTAAATTCGAGCTCTTTGGAGGGAGGGCACCTCCTTCAAACCATTCGTTCGTATGACCGAGGGCTCATGTTCACGACCTTAACCAAATCACAACTAATAGTTGAGCGTGCAACCTCGAAACTTGCTAGGGAATCCACATGACCAGGACCTTGGAACCCTTCGCTAGGCCCGAAAGGAGCTACACTTTTTTTGGCTTTGGAACTCAAGGAGTCCGGAGCTCCAGGATGCTATGACTTTACAACCTTCGAAACCAACCGAAGGCAACTTGTTAGTATGGTTGCCGACAAGGTTGGCCGACATTTGGCGGTTTCCTTGTCTATGATCGTGGGACTTGTCCCACCGTTAAACCCTTATCCACTTCCTGGTCATAAAGTAATGCGAGCCGTAGATCTGAGGATCTTCGAGATTTTCCTTGACCATTGGATCTACGTCGTGGTCATTTCGACGTTGACCACTCCGGGAGAAAGGGAGTGTTAAACGGGTGGAAACCTTGAACTGTTGAAATATTATAATTGCAAAGAGTATTCTATTTATTATTGAGTCATTATTCATTATATCAATCCCCTTTTGTGAATTGATCCTGTCGAGCATTGTAAATTGAGAAAATCCCCTTTTGTGGATTGGTCAAACCCTAAATATATTGTGCAAATTGAGAAGTCGCCTCCCAGGCTAATTAAAATGGTTTTAACCACTAAGAAGACAAGTAGCCCTTGCCCAGTGAAGAGACACATTTCCAGCGCCTGCCAGTTTGTATAAATAAAGGAAGCCAACACCTCATTATCTCATTCACTCATTCGCTCATCCAGTGCGAAAGTTTGGTAGCTGTAGTTGGGAGAAGAAGGAAGAGAGAGGTTCATTACTCAGTATTGGATATTCTCTAGTGTTTTGGTTTATTGTCTTCACATTGTATTGGCTTTCTATATTAAGGAATTTTTTGCTGGGTTTTCTCCCCCATGAGGGTTTCCCAGGATAAATGTTGTGTATCTTGTGATTGTGTTTCTCTCAGTGATCATACCTGTTAGCACTGAGATTCACCCTCAGGTTGCGAGAGGATAAGCCCAGTACCCATCATAATGTTTGGTGGAGGTAGGTTTATGAGTGGATGTCAAATGGACAAAACTCAGTACAAGAATGTTTTAATACAGAAACTGGACAAGCAATGTATAGAGAAATGAGGTCCTCATTAACTTCAGTCAGTGGTTTAAGGTTAAAGGTGAGCAGAGGGAAGACTTGGTGAGAAAGGTGGACAAGTCTGCCATGGGCATCCGACCTTCAAGCAGCTTGGTGAAGAAAAACTCAGGCACAAGAGCACTCTTGAACTTAAGTTTCAGGCACTAAAATACATCACAACAACATAATAATCAAACCTCCATTACTATGCGACTACAATAACTCATCTGGATCCTCCATGCACGAGCATTTCAGCATAAGAATAAACAAGGTAATAAAGAAAATACTAAAACTGGTCACAACAATATTATAATCAAACCTACATTACAATACGACTACAACCCTCGTCTAGATCCTCCATGCACGAGTGTTTCAATACATATTTAAACAAGATGATGAAAGAAACTAACTTCTATTAATGCGAAAGTCTCAGATTTCATACAAAATCAGAGAACAACTTTGATATCAAAATATTACAAAAATAGAGAGCTCTGCTCAACCAGTTGACGACCTTAACAAAATCTTGAACTGATCTATTTATACTCAGATCAGTCCACAACTACCAGGAGTGTGATCTATCCATCCCATTCAAATCTTTTCATCTGTGCATCCTTCTGTCAGATTGTGTGCGTTTCCTTTTGTCAGACGCAAGCTCAGGTCATTATGGGTCTGCAAGAAGAAACCGTCCATCGTGGTACCTCGGGCTGACAACTCTGTCTCCTTGGCCATAGCTTTCCTACTTTCTATTTATGGATTGAGTTGAGGTTTCAGCTACCGGTCCTTTTTCATTAACTAAATCTCCCTCAGGATTGGAGCGCAGTTGGACGACTAACGAGCGACCACCTGTCGCTGTTGGATAAGACATCATATGCACACATGATTTCGGGGCCGCGAGGAGCGGTTTAGGTCCACACCATTGTTGGGCCCGAAATGCATTGCTTCTCGCCATGTAGCCACCCGTCAAAATCATGGTTAGGATTTCGGCCCGCTCAAGGCCTTTTAACGCTCGAGCATGTTGCGGCCCCGGAATGATTTGAGGTCATTGATCTGAACAAGATCTGAGATATGGGCGCATCGACTATTTTAGCGCCCCCACCAAAGCTTTATCCGTCTGCCAAGTTTGGAATCCTTCCAACTACGCTTGGAGATAACACTACATCGAACTGCACAGGGAATCTTGATCGTTGCAAACTGCACTTTCCCATTCGCCTGCATTCATAGCTGTCACTCGTGACTATGGATAGCTTTATGTGATAACATTTGGCTCCATAGGGGATGACATGCTCCCTACGAGTTGCCAAGAATGCGCAGTTCCAGTGCCTTAGCCTTTGGGTCATTGAGTCTCTTATTCAAACAAAAATAAAAAAGGAAGTGGTAATTACAATGGTGGAAAACCAATCATGGTTTAAGCAAAATATTTTTTCAGAAAGTGCCCATTGATAGTGCCACCAAAAACTTTAGAATCCTCCAAGCTCTATAACTTATAGGTGTTATTTGAAAATACTTTAGAAATCTTTAAAGGACCAATCCATAAGGCTTCAAATTTACCATGTTTGCCTTTGTCTTGCCTGGGGGCATCCCATTTGAGCACCAAATCCCCTAGATGAAAATTTTCCTCGCTTTCCCTCTTGTCAAAAGCTCGTTTTATTTTCTGATAATGATCCTAAGCTTTATCAAGTAGTTGCTCCCTAGCCTGTTGTACTTCTACCAGCTGTTGTATTCTCCTGACCATATCATCAAGTTCTCCTTGGTAGTCTTGGAGGAATTTTTCCACAGGCAAGGAAAGCTGAGTAGGAAAAATAGCCTCAACCCCATATACAAGATGAAAAGGGGAAACTCCCAGTGACCTCTTTGTTGTAACTCTGTCAGCCCATAATGCAATCTTCAGCTTTGAGACCCATGCTTTTTTATTGTCTTCTAACAATTTCCTGATGATCTTTATGAGGTTCTTGTTAGAGGACTCTGCTAAACCATTTCCCTGAGGGTTGTAAGGAGTAGAATGGACTAATGTGATCCTATACAACTCACAAAACTTGATCAATGGTTCAACCTTGAAGGAGACAACATTGTCTGTAACAATCTTGTTTGGACAACCAAATCTGGACATGATATCTTCAAGGAAGCTAATGATTACCCTGTGGGAGGCACTCCTTGTAGAGATGGCTTCTATCCATTTGGTGAAATAATCAGTGGCAGTCAAAATCCACCTGTGCTGACCACTTGAGGCTGGGTGTATTTCTCCAATGAAGTCAAGACCCCACAACTGAGAAGGTCCATAAGCCACCACATGTTTCAAAGACAAAGATTTGAGCTGCAGCTTTCCAGAAAACCTTTGGCATTTTTCACAAGCTCTAATCTTTTCACAAACATCAGTAAAAAGGATAGGACAAAAATATCCAGCTCTGAGGATCTTATAAGTTGTGGTCCTCCAGAAATGATGTCCCCCACATGAGCTATCATGAAAATCAGTTATGGCCCCTTGGGCCTCCTATGGGTCTAGACATCTCAACAGAATTCCTAGAGGATCATTCTAGTACAAAACCTGATCAATGAGACAATATTTGATTACTTTGAGTTTCAAAGCTCTCACTTTGTTCTTGTCAAAGTCGTCAGGAGGTCACAACTTTTGCGTAAAATATATGACGTCTTTATACCAGGTGCATTCTGCCAAGTTGAGGCTGGCATGAGAGTTTTTATTGACAATCTCAACTTGCTGATTTTCTAAGTTTATGTTCATGAAATTAACCCCTAAATCCTTGCAGTTTGATTCAACCAACAACCTGGCCAAACCTTGGCCTTTTACCAATTTAGTGGGCTTTATTTCTTGGTCGAATTCCATAATTTTAGCAATCCATTTGCTTCTCTTCCCATCTATGTCAGGATGGATCAATATCTCTTTCATTGAGGCTGAAGGGACATATGCAACAATCTTTGAATGTAGAACATAGATTCTGAAAGCTTTGAGGACTTTGACCAGAGCATATGTCTGCTTCTCCATGATATTATATCTTATTTCTGCATCCCTCAAGGTTCCGCTAAAAAAAGAAATAGGTTGCTCTAATCCCTCTATATTTTTATGTAACAAAACAACATCCAATGTATCAGAGGAGGCAAAATAAAATATCAGAAATTCCTTAGAATAGTTAGGGCTGATGAGCATAGGTGCTTCAGTCAAAGGCCTTTTGATTTGGCCAAAAGAATTTTTGGACTCAGTAGTCCACTTCACCCCACTTCCCTTTCTAAGCATGGTTGTAATGTTCTTAACCAACTCAACAAAATTAGAGATGAACCTTTTTAGAAAATTGATTTTACCCAAGAAAGATTGAACCTCCTTGGATTTGGAAAAATATAAGGATTGGATGGCCTCTGCTTTTCTTAGATCAATTCTTACCCCTTCTGCTGACACAATATTCCCCAATAATTTTCCTTCCTTCATAGCAAACAAAGATTTTTTAGGATTGAGAGAGAGACCAAACCTTTTGCACTTTAGGAAGACCTTCTTCTAATGATGACAATGCTCTCTATCAGACTTTGAAAACATTGTAATGTCATCCAAGTAGATGACTACAAATTTGTATTTCTCCCTAATAAAGACAATGTCCATGGCTCGCTGGAAGGTTGCTCCTGCATTCATCAATCCAAAGGGAATTTTAGCAGACATGAATGTGCCCCAAGGAGTAGTGAAGGTTGACTTCTCTCTATCTTCAGGCAGGACACAGATCTGATTGTAGCCAGAAAAGCCATCAATCATAGACATCCTAGATGAACCAGTCACTCTCTGCAAAATGTGATTCATCTTTGACAATGGGTAGTTATCTTTTTTGGAGCTTCTATTCAAATTCCTGAAATCAACACATAACCTAATTTCTCCATTTTTCTTCCTCACGGGCACCAAGTTAGCCACCCATTCTAAATATCTCAAAGGGATGATGATCTGGGCATCCAACAACTTTTTCACCTCTTTTTCCATAATGGGAAGCAGCATGGGGTTTATCTATCTGAGCTTCTGTCTAAATGGCTTGGTCTCTTCTTTCAAAGGGATCTTATGCTCAATAATGTTTGTGTCATATGTCCTTAGATATTCATATTTCCATGCAAACACATCAACAAACTCTTTCAAAAGCTTGCCATACTCAACCCTTTGTTCCTTTGATAAACTGCTAGACAATTTGACATACTTTGGATCCTCTTCTATCCCTAAATTGCATCCAGTCACATCAACATCTTCAGTTGAAGCTTTAATCTTTACAACAACTTCATTTCTATCAAACAATCTCTCCAAGGGGACAAGTCCTTTTGGAATATGGTTACTAGGTAACTGAACAATATGATGGTTGACAATTTTATTCAAAAAAATATCAGCATGAGGGATTTCTTTAGTATCCTAATCTTGATCAATCTGTAAAGTAGAGAATTTATCCACAGTCTTAAGAAACTTTTTTATCTCAATATCATCCTCAAAAACCTTCCAATGTTTGACATTGTCAGGAATAGAGGGTCTGTATTTTACTTCCACCTCATACTTGAGTTTGGGGGGCAAAGGAACCATGAACCTACTTGCCGAAACAACTAAGGAGTCTGCCATAATTTTCTCCTCTCTTGGAACAAATGAGATATTAAAATCCAAGAAGCAACTATCAACAAGATCCCAAACTTCATTATTGTAGGCCCTCAATCTGGGGTGCTTAGTTTGATACAGATTTCTGACTTGATGAACAATCAACTCAACATCTCCAAATATTGCTAGCTCCTCAGTCTTCATGTCTTTGGCAGCTTTCAAACCCAAAACAAGAGCCTCATATTTTGCCACCTTGTTTGTTGCTTCAAATTCAAACTTGTAAGACAAAGATATGGTCTCATAGGCAGGGGAAATGAAGACTACGCCAGCACCAACACTCTCCCTAGAAGAGGCTCCATCAAAAAACATCTTCCAAACAAAGGTATTGGGAGGAGGATTTTCACAGGAGGCAATAGGCTGCTTTCTTATTTCAATAGGTGCTTGAGGAGCATCAATGAGATGTAGCATACTGGTTCCTAAATCAGTGTCAACTGCAAAAATGGGGTGGCTGGTAGGATTTGTTTCATTACTGATAATGTAAGCAAGTTGTGCTTCCCTATAAAGCCTTCTATGTTCTCCTCCAAACAAAGGAATGGTGGCATATGAAAGATCCATCTGCAAAGTTCCCCCTAGTCTTTTGATCCAAGACCTAGACAAGGGCATTCCTAACTTAGGGGGGACTTCAACCACCACAATATCCATGGCCACACTTTTCATTGGCAATTGGAACAAGGAGACAACCAGGTCTTTAATAACCCCAAGACACTTCACCTTCCTGGAATCAAACAAGTATAGGTCATGGTAGGTTTTTGTAACCTCCAACCCAAGCTCATCCATGACAGTCTTAGGCATGAGATTATGAAATGCCCCTGAATCCATCAAACAATTGTGCAACACTTCATCATGGATGTTCAATGATATATAGAAAGGAGGGGATGAGTCATCCCTATCCTCTACCAAAGGTCCTAGTATGACAGTTGGTTTTTCATCTTGGAGGTTGACTGAATTTGTGGGATAAGATGAATTTTGAGGCTACAACAATTTGGAAAGGTACTTCTTGAAATCCTCATTCTTGACTAGCTCCAAGAAAGGTACATGGATTTTAATCTTTTGAATCTCATTCTAAAAGATAAAAGAGGAGGGAGGCTTCATAATCTCCTTAACTTCTGGGGTAGGGCTCTTAGCCACTGCCTAGGGGTCGCATGCCTTTTTTTCTTTGCTGCTAGCTACCACACTCTTAACAAGATGCTTTGTTTTAATAGGTTGATCAGGAATGTCAGGATTTCCTTCTTTCTTCTTGGACCTGAGGCTATATCTATTTGGATTTCCACTGGTCATTTACCTCTTGCTCAACTCGTTTAGTTGACTACCCATGAGAGCCTCTTCATATGCAGATTGAGTTAAATGAGGGGATGAAAAGGTGTCACCAAGACAATGGATTTTAGGATCAACATCTTCTTCCTCTCCTTCATCAGTAACAAAGGTTATTTTGGAGAGGGGCTTGGATTTTTTTATCATCCCTATCCCTATTTCTTTGATCTCTTTGGATGATCTGAGGGGCATTATTTGGTCTTCTAATGCTACCCCTATTATCAACATTCTTGGGGTTCCTATAGTTCTGTTTTCCTTCAAATTTTAATTTCTCCATTTCTGCAGAAAGTGATTTTACCAGTTTTGTCAACTCATCTACTTGAGGGGAGGCAACATAGGGGTCAGAGGTTGAAGCTTCAACCCTACCTTTTCTTTCGTCTCTATCATATTTACTCCTAAGTCTGTCAGCTGCCAATATATTAGACTCTACTTCAAGGGTTTCATCTTGCATATGAGCTAAAGAGGTAGTTCTTCTTTCTCTCAACATGAGGCAAAACTCAGGGTCAAAAGAACTGGCATAAGTAATCTTGGCAGAGGTTCTGTAGGCTTTATTTCAATGGGAATCTTACTATACATCTTATTAAAATATTTTGAGAAGTCTGAAATAGATTCCCCCTCTTTCCTCTTAAGTGACCCAAATTATGTAATATAATAAAGAAAATCTTTTTTATCCCCCCAATGCCTAAAAAATGAACCATCCAGAGCTTCAATTCCATTAATATATCCAGGATTCAAACCCCTAAACCATTTCCTAGCCTCACCATCAAGGCTCTAAACAAAGACTCTCATACACACATCATCATTTTCAATGTTAATATTATCTGCATAACTATAAAAAGATGAAATGTGTTCTTCTATAGTTATGTCTTCCTCCCTTGTGAACTTGGGCATGTACTTAAGGTAGTCTCCAACTGGGAGAGCATTCATAGGCTGATGTAAAACAAGAGGGGCATATCTAGCAGCCACTATGGAATCCATCATGTTCTTGGGAGGATTGACACCTGCCATTGGGATGTGAACTGTAGGAGAACCAGGGGGAGATGGAGTTTGGACCTGTAGGACCAGAGCTGTGGTTCTAGGGGGAAAGGGAAACAGTTGAGTGTTGGAGGAGAATAATATGGGGTTCAAAGGAAAATAAGTTTCCCCCTCTTTAGATACAACATCTTTGATAGGAGGAGGAGTAGGAAAACCCAAAGCGGGAAAGTCTTCTAAGCTCCTAGGTCTAAACCACTTTACAATATCAAGGGAAACAAGAATTTAAAAATTTTCTCCTTCCAAATGAAGACTAGAAGGGGGGAGTCCAACATTAAAACTTTCAAAATCTAAACTTATGGAAACTCCAACAGATGGTATAAAAGGAGAATTGCATGCAACTACTGGAGTTTTAAAAGAAGAATCATGTAAATTACCAGAATCACCTGGTACAACAGTTGAAATCCCTTCTTGAGAGGTCTTTCCTTTCTTAATAATATTTTCTGGGTCAGCTTCAGGTGTTGCCAGAGGCAGTTGTGGAGTAGACCTTGTGTGCCTGCCTTTGGGAGCCACAACTGAAACAATGGAGTTGTCAGGTGCAAGTTGCAATCTTCAAGGTACTAATTTTTGATGCACCTTCACAATCAAAATTTCTTTGTCGTTCAATCCCAGGGAAATGTTTTCAATTCGTTCCCCAACAACGGTGCCAATAATGTTAGCACTGAGACTCACCCTTTGATTGTGAGAGGATAAGACCGGTACCCATCAGAATGTTTGGTGGAGGTAGGTTTATGAGTGGAGGTCAAATGGACAAAATGCAGTACAAGAATGTTTTAATACAGAAACTGGAAAAACAATGTATAGAGAAATGAGGTCCTCATTAACTTCAGTCAGTGGTTTAAGTTTAAAGGTGAGCAGACGAAAGACTTAGTGAGAAAGGTGGACAAGTCTGCCATGGACATCCGACTTTCAAGCAACTTGGTGAAGAAAAACTCAGGCACAAGAGCACTCTTGAACTTAAGTTTCAGAGACTAAAATACATCACAACAACATAATAATCAAACCTCCATTACTATGTGACTACAATAACTCGTCTGGATCCTCCATGCATGAGCATTTCAGCATAAGAAGAAACACGGCAACAAAGAAAATACTAAAACTGGTCACAACATTATTATAATCAAACCTAAATCACAATACGACTACAACCCTTGTTTGGATCCTCCATGCACGAGTGTTTCAATACAGATTTAAACAAGGTGATGAAAGAAACTGACTTCTATTAATGCGAAAGTCTTAGATCTCATACAAAACCAGAGAACAACTCTGTTATCAAAATATTGAAAAAAATAGGGAGCTCTTTTCAACCAGTTTACGACCTTAAAAAAATCTTGAACTAATATATTTATACTCAGATCAGTCCACAACTGTCAGGAGTGTGATTTGGCTATCCCATTCAAATATTTTCATCTATGCATCCTTCTGTCAGACTGTGTGTGTTTCCTCCCGTCAGACGCAAGCTCAGGTCAGTATGGGCATGCAAGAAGAAACCGTCCATCATGTTACCTCGGGCTGAAAACTCTGTCTCCTTGGCCATAGCTTTCCTTCTTTATATTTATGGATTGAGCTGAGGTTTCAACTATTGGTCCTTTTTCATTAACTGAATCTCCCTCGGGATTGGAGCGCAACTGGATGACTAGCGGGCAACCACCTGTCGTTGCTGGATAAGACATCATATGCGCACGTGATTTTGGGACTGCGGGGAGCGGTTTCGTTCCACACCATTTTTTTTCCCAAAATACGCTGCTTCTGGCTACGTAGCCACCCCGCAAAATTGTGGTTAGGATTTTGGCCTGCTCAAGGCCTTTTAACACCCGAGCATGTTGCGGCCCCGAAATGATTTGAGGTCGTTGATCTAAACGAGATATGAGATTTGGGCGTGCTCAATATTTAAGTGCCCCCGCCAAAGCTTTATCTGTCTGCCAACTTTGGAATCCATCCAACTGCGCTTGGAGATAGCGCTACATCGAACTGCACAGGGAATCTCGACCGCTGCAAACTGCACTTTCCCATTCACCTGCGTTCATAGTTGTCACTCGTGACTATGGACAACTTTATGTTATAACAATACCTATGGTATTGTTATATAGTAAATTGAAGAGAAACCTATTAATAACTCAAAACGTAACATGAGATTAGAGATAAGCTGAAGAGAGCACCTTTCACCAGATAAGCAAAAATGTCATTGTTACCATACAAGAAAATTAGGGTTTTCTATTGAAGAGGAATTTCAGCCTAAAACTCATCAAGGAAGTGTGCCCTAGCCTAGCGAACTCTTTGGAAACCTTAGCGCACTTTTTCAATGGATAGAACTCCCAAAAAGTGAAACCCTAGTTTTCACTGGTACTAGAATATCAGAATCAGTACCAGAAGTATCAGTCCAGAAATCCGCTGGTCCAGTTTGAAGGGGAAAATTTTGGATTTTTTGAAATCTAACTGCACCAGGCTACTTGCCTCAATCAAGCGCACTTCCTGGTAAGTTCAAAATTAAATTCTGAGCATTTTCTATTTTTGGTCATTTTCCTAGCTCCAGGTAAAGATGTCTGCAAGCACTAAGCTTGTTGACAAGCTAGAAGGAGTGGATAAATTCCATGCTTAGAAGTGTAGGATTGCACTCATTCTTGAAGAGAATGACCTAGCAATATTCATTAAAGAATATGTACGAAAACCTATCAATGCTACAGCTAAAACAAAACACCAAAAGGACACAGTTAGGGCCAAAAGTATCATTGCAGACTCTATTAAAGATCACTTAATTCCTCAAGTGATATCTCAGGCCATATCCAACTATCCCTCGAAGATATCTCAATACATGCTTCACTACTATCCATGAGTTTGTCTCGGCTGACTCATGAACTGACTGAGTACGTTTACTGCATAACATATATCAAGTCTAGTGTTAACCAGATACATCAATGATCCAATCAGTTGTCGGTATAGATGTGGATCAATCTCGCCTGAATCAGTAGAAGCCTCTTTCATTTTCTTCAGATCCATCACCATCGATGTAGGCATGGATTTGTAGTCTGTCATACCAAACTTCTTCAATATATCCATTGTATATTTTCCTTGACTCAGGAAAATCTCATCAGTCCTCTGCCATACTTCTAGTCCCAATAAGTAATGCATCATACCCAGATCCTTCATCTCGAATTCATAAGTCAATGCTCACTTGCATTCAACAATAAGTCTTTCTGAATCGGTGAGGAATAAATCATCAACGTACAAGACCAAGATCATGCACTCGTCTCCAACAATATGATAATATAGGTTTGGATCAACAACACTCTTGTTGAAGCCCAAACCCATCAATAATCCATCCATCTTTTCGTACCAAGAATGAGGTGCCTTCTTTAGTCCATACAAGGCTTTCTTCAACCTACATACATGATATTTCTCGTCATGTATCACGAATCCCTCTAGATGAAAATATCGCTTTGTATTTCTCGATACTTCCATCGGCTGCATGCTTGATCTTATAGATCCACTTGGAAGTTACTACAGGCTTCCCTTCTGGTCTCGGAACAATATCCCACACATCATTATTCATGATGGATTGATACTCTTCTTCCATGGCATCTTTTCATACTTGTTGACATGTTGCTTCTTCATGATAAGAAGGCTCAGTATCAATGATGTGGCTCATGGCTTAAAAATAGCTTGAAAATCTCTTTGGTTTCTTTCTCTCTCACAATGTGCCTTGAGGAGATGCATGTCCCTCTATCTCCTCTAGAGTTTTTCGAGCCCATGCGGGCCTTTTATGGCCTATTGTAATGTCTCTGGGGACATCAACTGGAACAATTTGATCAACTGGATCAATTGGATTGACTGGAACAATGGTTGTCTCCCTCTGAACTGTTGAAGGGGGAGAAGGTATTGTCTCGTTGTCAATCTCTATATGAGATTCTCTAGATCTTTGAAAGGCTATCTCTTACTCAAAGATGAAATCTCTGCTCACCTCAATCCATCTTTGACTAGGGATGTAGATCCGGTATGCCTTCGAAGATTCACTATATCCCACAAATGTACCCTTTCTCCCTGAAGGGTCTAGCTTGGACCTCTTCTCTTTGGCTACATGAAAGTATATTGGACACCCAAATATCCTGAAGTGTCCAACCTCAGGATTCACTTCGGTGAAGGCTTCTTCAAGAGTCATATTCTTCAAAATCTGGTGAGGACTCCTATTCTAAACGTATACTGATGTCATGTATGCTTCTGCACACAGAATAATAGGTAGACCCTGATCATGTATGATTGCTTTGGTTGCCTCAATGACAGTTCTGTTCTTTCTCTCTGCAACCCTATTTTGCTTAGGGTTATAAGGAATTGTGTACTCCCTCTTGATCCCTTCCTCAATACATAAATCACTGAAATCCTTAGAGGTGTATTCTCCTCCATTGTCTGATTTTAGTACCTTGATCTTCCTTATGGTCAGGTTTTCAAATTGAGCTTTGAATTCTTGAAATCTTGTAAGGATTCCATCCTTGGTATTCAAGAAATAAATCCATGTTTTCCGAGAATGATCATCTATAAAGAGCACATAGTACAAATATCCATTCAAGGATGCAACAATCATTAGTCCACACACATATGAATGTATCAAGTCCAATATTCCCTTGGATATGTTGTCACTGCTCAAGAAGGACCCCTTGACATTGTTGCCAAGAGAAAAACCTCTGCAAACACCTTCACGCTGAACTTGTATCTCTGGAAGGCCTGCTACCATTTTACCTAGAGCTAGAAGGGCTCTATAATGAATGTGGGAAAGTCTCCTATGCCATAGCTCACTCAAGCTGATAGTATCATGTAACAAGGCCTGGACTGGTCGGATAGTCAACTTGTATAAGTTGTTTTCTCGAACACCAATTACTCAGGCATAATTCATATGCGAGTCCTTGTGCCATGCAAGAAATTTTCCTTTAGAAAAGGTAACCTTTTAGCCTTTATCCTCTAAATCAAAAATTGAGACAAGGTTTCTTTTCATCCCAGGTACATATAGTACCTCACTCAACTAATGAGGTATGTCAGAATCTAGTTGGAATGTAGAAGTTCCAACCCCTTTCCTATTATATCTAGCATTGTCTCCAAGTACAACATGTAGACCGGTCTCTTTCTCAACAAGATCTGAGAGATGATCTCTATAACCAGTCATGTTCCTGGAGGCAACAATGTCAATTGACCAAATATCATTATCAGTAGGAACCGTACCTGAGAGTGCTGAAATGAATAAGAAGACTTCTTCTTCGATGTCTTCATCTCTTTGAAGTCTTGACTTCCAGGAACTGAAGTTGCTTGATCCATCAAGCTTATCTTCCACCATAGTTTTGTTCATCATATTTTCAGATTCTTCACAAACCCTTATCAACTAGGCTAGGAAACCTAACGGCTAGGCTAGGATAGAAATCTTAGGTTTCGTTGGGCTTATGACTGCCAACAATAAGCCTTGAGATTCAGAAGAACACTAGTGAACTGAAAAGCTCCTTCAATGAGCTGTAAAAACACTAAAACTGAAATTTCTGTAGAAAATTGTGAAACCCTAGAAACCCTGGGGCCAAAAATCCAAAATTATTGGAATTGCAATCTAAGAGTTGTTGGAGGTGCGCTGAGGGAGGTCGTACACCCCTATGCAATTTTTAGCCCCAACGTTTTAGTATTAAATGTCAGAACACCCAAAAAGGAGAGGTTCGTATGATTTTATGGAAACCCTAGGAGGGTTGTATGAATTTTAGAAAAGAGGATGACTGGCTTTGTAGGCTTATGCAATGGATTCTTCAAAGACCTATGCTCTGATACCATGTTAAATTTTCACTATGCTAGGCTCAAGTATGAGGTGTATTTCAATTTTAGCATTTACTTGAACCATAATCAAATGCAGCTACACCATTCACAATTGCTGCAATAACCAAGATCACAAGAAGAAGTACCATGCATAAGAACGCAAGAAATATCATGGCAAACCCTTCTACCCAAGGGAAGAAAACCCAACAATCCTTTGTTATATTCTCAAGAGAAGATCCCCCAACCATAAAACCATGATGCACACAAGAGGGTGCTCTACAACCTTGAAACTTGTGCCCAAGAGAGGTGCACACTTCATCCCTAGAATGTATTTGTTGAAATTCTGAAATTACATGTGTGTGTGTTTCCTCAATGGGAAAATCACCTCTATTTATACTAGACAAAACACATCAAACAGTGTGTCTGTTGGCACAATAGGGCCGACCTTAATAACTCAGAAAATAATTAATTATAACAATAAACATTAATTATCTTTCACATATGGTGGGGCCGACTTGTACCCTTTACATCACAATTAGGGTTACAGGTAAATCTTACACTTAGACAATATAACAAGGGATCCACACGTCCACTAGTGTTCAACCACTAGGGACACGTTCACATGTGCTCAACCATAGGGACATCATACTCAACAGAATCATATGGAGTACCGCATCGTCTCATCTCTCACACATAGGAGAATGATATACCCATCACATGGGCACACCCAATCACTGGGGGGTGACTCAACTCTCCAGAGGAGAACGATGCCCCAACCACTTGGGGGACGACACAAATCTCACACAGAGGAGAATGATGCCCCATCACGTGGGTATGCCCAACACTGGGCCCCCTCTCGGGTCGACTCAACTCAGTCACATAGGGGAATGTATCCTGGAGGATGTCTCACGAAGCTACAATCATCAATATATATGTATCAGGTTAGACAAAGAACTTACTTTCTATTTCAGCTTTAGATAAGAAA
>ML784577.1:63088-75497 GCA_009831015.1 Picea engelmannii | reverse complement strand
GAAATGGGGATTCAGACCCACGTAATATTGTTGAGGAAGGAAAGAAAAAAAGGGGATTAGTGGGTGGAAAAGAGGATCATGAAGGAGATGGGTCGAGAGACCATTTTTCCTAAAGGAGAAGAGCATTTGTAACTCTCTGGTTTGGAAGAGAACTGAAAAACAAGCTTACTCTGGGTGCAAGAAGTTACTGGCAGTGTTTTCAGTCCAAGATGATAAACGGGGTTGCAGAGAAGACGAGTGACTGAGGAACAACTCGTTGCAGGCCCCCTTGTTTGGTGGAGAGAAAACCGATTTTCCAAGTTATTGTGGGAGGAGGAGAGTGGCCTCCATCATTGATTGTCGTTGAATAAAAAGGAAGAGTCTCTCTCTGAGCATCATGATTCAGCTAGGGGGTGGTTAATGATAAATCTGTCCAGGAGTTGTTGTGCCTATGATTGGTGGAAACATGCACCCCTTTCTATAGTTGCTTCACTATCTGGTTTCTTGATAAGTATTCTTATACCCTGTGTACTGGAATTAAAATGAGTGGTTGGATGTTTGTGTTTATGACTAAAAATTACATTGTTTAATTAATATTAGAAATGTGTATTGTTCTTCTCTGAACCCTTGCATTTGAATGGTTTTTGTTTGCCTCTGCTTATCAGCAGGAGAACCTTTAGACATGGGTCTTTAAATGAATTTAGGAAAATCCTGAAGGGAATTTTTCCCAAGGATTGATTTTGTAATGTAAGATTCGGGGAAGATTTCGCTGGAATACTTCAGTCCTATCGATGCCTCGAATTTACCTTCACAAGTCACTAGATTTGAGCTCTCTAGAGGGAGGGAGCCTCCTTCAAACCATTCGTTCGTATGATCGAGAGCTTATGTGCACGACCCTAACCAAATCACGGCTAAGATTTGATCGTGCAACCCCAAAAATTTCCAGGGAATCCACATGACTAGGACCTTGGAACCCTTCGCTAGGTCTAAAAGGAGATACGCTTTTTTGGCTTCGGAACTCCAGGAGTTCGGAGCTCCGGGATACTATGACTTTACAACCTTCGAAACCAACCAAAGACAACCTGCTGGTATGGTTACTGGCGAGGTTGATAAACATCTGGCAGTTTCCTTGACTGTGACCGTGGGACCTGTCCCACCATTAAACCTGGATCCACTTCTCGGTTGTAAAGTAACGCAAGAAGTAGATCTGAGGATCTTCAAGATCTTCCCTGACTATTGGATCTATGTTGTGGTTAGTCCAATGTTGACCACTCCGAGAGAAAGGGATTGTTAAATAGGTGGAACCCCTGAACACCGGACTCGCAAAGTGACAAGAACCATAGATATGAGGATCTTTTGGATTTTCCCTAACCGTTGGATTTACGTCGTGGTCAGCTCGACGTGGCCACTCTGGGAGAAAGGAAGTGTTAAACGAGAAAAACCCTCGAACGCCAAAGTCGCGAAGAAATGAGGACGTGTTGAGATCCCTCCTGACCGTTGGATCTAGACCGTGGTGAGCCCGACGCAGACCACTCCGAGAGTAAAAAATAAATTACACAGCGGAAGCCCTGAGCGCCGAAGTCACAAGGTGAAGAAGGTTGTAGATCTATGGATCTATGTGGATCCATCTCGATCGTGGGATATGAAGGGTATTGGGAGGTTGTTGGTGGGAGTTCAGACTTCGGACCTCCAAGAGATTTAGCAGGTAGGAGAGTCTAGAGGCTCATGGAGGTTGTCCTCTCGGAGTGACGTGGCACGCTGACATCACCTAGGGTGACATGGACCCATGTTCGACATCCCATGTGTCACCTTGATTAGTGATTTTTACATACCTTATATGCCAATTGGAATGTGACATGTGTCACCCATTGATGGGGCCATGTGTCATCCCTGCCCTTTTTTGCGTGTCAACCCCAGGGCACTGGGAGTTCAAGACTTCGAGAAATTTGGGATGTTGGAACACTGGGGTAATTAGTTGAAGGCATGGACCCACCTGCCCCTGCCTCTACATTTAACACACCACCACGTGTAAGTGTGGACCCTTCGGGAGTCCGAGAATTCAAAGTTCTATAGGTTTGGAGTGGTGTATTGGATAAGTCGAAATGGGATGAAGGCCCGGATTTACTTTCTCACTCCTACAGGTTGTCAGAACAATTTAAATGTAATTAATTAAATGAAAGGGTCCCTCTCCGAGACTTCGACATTCAGAATATTTGTGTGCATAAGCAGACGAGGAGGAATATTAATGAGTCCAAGTACCCTTGGATATTTTGGTAAGGAGTGAGATTTCATCGTGCTAATGGTTAATTAACCTAGTAGGCCTATAGGAGCTAGACAAATGTCAACTTCGAGTTGGAAGAATCTTCGTATACTATGATGATGTGTAGTGTCGGGTGACATAGAGCCACATGGGTACCACGCGGTTGTAAGAGACTCTAGTTAATAAAGGTTTAAAGAACTTTGAAGGGCCATAACTTGCAATACAAAACACATATCTAGAAAAAATTATAGTCATTGGAAGCCGAACTGAAGACGGTGAGACAATAGTTACAGGGATTTGAGGTGATTGAGAAAAGTGAAAATTTGATGCCCCACCCCTTAAAAAGGCACTTAGGGGTCGGGTGGGTTACAAAATACCAATATATAAGGAAATGGAAGGGAATAATGATGTAAAGTAGTAAGTATTGTCGGGAATAGAATGATGGCTCATTAAGGGAGTTCCTAGTAGTAAACCCATCCCCAAGGAAAACCACTTACTATGGCACAATGTCAACCACCAAGGTGAAGCAGGGAAAAAGACATAATTTCCAAGCACATATCATGAAATTTAGAGAAATTTAAGATACAACATAATCAAATGGATTAAATATTGAAATGATTATCACCATAATATTGACTTGTACCTCATGGAGCTAGTCCCATTTCCTTTTGGAAGCTAGCTGGTGTGGTGGATGGCATCTGCAAAACTGTGACCATCTGTGGTGGTGAGTGGGTTTTCCATCTATGAAAAAGGTAATTGTCGGTCATGTAGTCTCTTGACACTCCATATCTGCAACTTGAGGGCCTCGAGACATGATCTCCTTAGTTATCCACAAAATGGGGATAATAGGGTGCATGTGGATCCAACCAAGATCCAGGTATATTTTTAGGCCTTGCCAATTTCTATCACAGTTTCATGTTGGGATTCTCCCATATTGCATGGGCACTCAGCCAAGTAACTAGGGGTGGTGGTAAGAAAAATTTCGTGTGGGGCCTGTGACAACAACAAGTGTTTGATGATTTGAAGCAACACATGTGCTCATCCCCAGTGATCTCATTACCTAACCTACACAAACCCTTTGAGATTGAGACAGATGCTTCAAACTTTGTTGTGGGCGTAGTTTTCACTCACCATGGAAACCCTGTGGCCTATCATAGTGAGACACTATCAGATGTCGTCTGTAAGTAACCTACTTACGATAAAGAAATGTACTCTATTTTGCAAGCCTGCTTCCAGTGGAGGAATTACATTCTCAGGAAGGAAACAATCATCCACATTGATCATAAGTCGTTGCAGTTAATGCATACACAAGGAAAATTTCAGAATGACCACCATCGGAAGTGGTCCACATAATTGCAGCAGTTCCATATCAACATCAAGTATAAGACGGGAAGCACCAACCACGTTGTTGATTTCCTCAACCTCCCTCCAATTGCAACACTAACCATAGTGCTAAACTCCTACAACCACAAGACCTCTAGATGGTCCCAACTCTATGAGAGAGATCCTGACTTCGCCGCCACCTACTATATGTTGGGCGCAAACACAACTGTCACTGATTTTCATCTTTAGAATGGGTTGTTGGGCCATCTGGGCCATCTTTGTGTTCCATCAAGCGAGCGAGTGAAGCTAATTTGGGAATCCCACTACAGTCGGGTGGCATGACACTTCGACGTAGAAAAGACAGTGGTAGTGCTGCAACAACATTTATATTGGTCGAAACTTTGACAGGATGTCAACAAGTATATCAGGTTTTACAATGTCTGCGCCATTTCTAAACCATACATTAATAAACAAGGCATGTACACCCCTCTTCCTACTCCTAAAAGGCCCTAATAATCCATTTCAATGGACTACATGTTGGGCCTTTCATCAAACAAGCGTGGAAATGACCGTGTTTTTGTGGTGATTGATTGTTTTTTCTAAAATGGTGATTATGGCCGCTTGCAAGAAGAGCATCACAACAGAGACCACTGCCAAGCTCATCTTCGAACGAGTGTGGGTACATTTTGGGATACCAAAAACCATCATCATTTCCTCAACACATTCTATTCGAGCATCTGATCACTGCTGGACACCAAGCTCACCAAATCCATTGCTTTCCACCCCTAGACGGATGGCCAAACCGAGGTCGTCAACCAAATTATTGTGCATATCTTGCACATGTACAATTCCAAGAATCCCCGCACATGGGATGAGAGCCTTCCCTATGTTCAACGCATCTACAACAAATCCATACATATCTCAACCGACCAAAGCCCCTTTCAAGTGGAGTTGGGATTTCAACCATTGGGTCCCATGGATGTTGCACTACCCCTTGTGGATGCCCAGGAATACTCGTCCCATGCTCAAATTGAAGCCAACAAAGCTACATGGTTCATTGAGTAGATCCAACACATCTACCAACAGGTTCAAGATATTTTACATAAGTCCAATGCCAAGTACAAACAACGCCATGATCAACACCGAGTGCCACATAGGTTTCAAGTGGGAGATAAAGTTTGGTTGCACTTGTAGAAATTACGTATTATGGGGCCCCATCGGAAGCTTCACCCACTCCTCTATGGACCTTACACCATCACCAAGCCTTGGGAGACAATGCTTTTGAGCTGAACATTCCCCCCTTCCTTGGCTTCCACCTAGTATTTAATTTGTACCTCCTTTGGCCATATTTTCCACCATTATTAGACACCTCAGAGATAGCAGAACAATTGACACCAACAGAGCTCAACCCTGACTGCATGGAACATGAATCCACTGATCATATCATGGACACACGGGTCAAGGGAACTCCCAACAAATGATCCATGTTTATCGGGTTGTCAAAGCAGTGGAGCTCTTGCACCAAGGCAAGTGGCTCACCCAGAGCCAAATTCAACAAACATTTCCTCATCTAATGGGGGAACTCAACGCAATGGAGACCATTTCTTCCGAAGGGGGGAGAATTGATCCAGGTGTATATCAGTGGCCACCCACCTATTCCAATTGGCTCATATGTACTTTTCATTTTTTGCAGTTATTTTCCTAACTTTTCGAGTCCTGAACTGTTGAGGTCATTTTGAGGCCCTAAACAACGTCTTGTGGGCTTTCCACAGTCACAATGTAGACAGAGTCAGAGTGTGACAACATAATCTGTCATTCTTAGATAGGCCTTTCCAATGGGTTAACATGTGCCTAAAATGTAGATCATATGCAAAAGTTATGACCCCAAGAAGTTGATGTACCGACTTACCCCAATGGGGCCCACATGACTTTTGGCGCTTTATCTCCTAGGGTTAGGTTTTTGGATGTCTAGGGTTTTGACATTCATGTTTTATGTAAAAAGACATTTGGAGCCTCATTGTACTCATCTTCTTGTGAATGAGCGCAACTGTGACATCTCTTCTTAGAGATAAGCCGCCACCATTCTATCAAGTTTGTTTCATTATGCATTTTACAGTTTCAACATATTTATTTATTGAATAGAAGCCAAATTTTACTATATCTTTGTTAGTTTTCATTGTATCTTTGTGTTAACAATATAGATCTGTATTCATTTTGTTCTGCTCATAAAATCTGGATCAACTGGACTCTTTGTCTATAGGTTGTCCCAATAACTTGTACATCTTGCCATCTCGAATGCCAAGCACTTGTGTTTCATCTGGGATCTCTCCTAATGGATAGATAACTACTCATTCATTACAAAATAGGACCGCATAAACATCGTCCTCCAGAGATGACACTGAGAGTAAGTTTGTTCTCAACTCTAGTACTAATAAAACTATGGCCACCTCTGGATATCCTCCCGACTCCAGCTGAAATCTAACCAATCCAACCCCCTCCACTGCATGTGTGGTGTCAACCCCACTATCCACATGCATGTCTGATTTGATATCTGTAATACCCAGGAACAACGCTTGTGTCCTAGTCATATGACAATATGCCCCGTTGTCCAAAAACCATGCACCCGTGTCCTCACACTCTGCAACATTACTACTCGAGAGACAACTCACTAAGGAGAACTCCTTCTCGAAGTGCTCGACAAAATCATCTGTTGTAGATGATGCAACAACCTCTGCTTCCTTGAATTAATTTTTTTTCAGACATTGACCTGCATAGTGGCCAAACTCATGACAAGCAAAAAATTTCACTTTTCTCATGTCCTTTCTTTTGTTCTTTCCCACAAAAGTAAAATTCCCTTTGTCAGCACCACCCTTTTCCTTCTCCTGATCTCTTCTCTGAGAACCCTCCCATATCTCCTTCTGAGTAAAATCATCCCACAATATGCTCCAATCTGGAAGTTTCTCTCTGCCCACCACACACTTCATGAAAATCTCCCACCCTTTGGTGAAACTTGTTATCCCCATTTTGTGGGATATCTAAGGAGATTATGTCTCGAGGCCCTTAGGTTGCAGATATGGAGTGTCGAGAGACTACATGACCAACAATATCCACTTGCACATATGGAGACCCTTTTCACCACCACATCGGTCAGGAGTTTTAGATGGCATCCACCACACCAGCTAGCTTCCGAGAGGCACTGGGCCTTGTTCCATGAGGTACAAGTAAGTTATTATGGTGAGTATCATTTCAATATTTGAGGCATTTGAGTATGTTGTATCTTAGACTTCTGTAGATTTCATGACATATGCTTGGACATTATGTCTTTTTCCCTGTTTCACCTTGGTGGTTGACATTGTTCCCTAGCAAGTGGTCTTCCCCGGGAATGGGTTTACTACTAGGAACTCCCTTAAAGAGCCATCATACCACTCCCAACCATACTTATTGCTTTCCATTAGTTAAACCCCCCATTTACTTGTCTCTTGGTATTTTAGGGTGTATTGACCCAAGAAGGGGTTGTCCCTCATTCTATGGGAAGAAGGGGTTGAAGGCCCATAGGGATTGTTGTTGGCTAAAAGATAAAATCCTATATATATAAACCTTCCAGATGCTTCGCCCAGGGATCCCCCATGAAATCACTAAAACGATTATTTGTAAGAAAAGGGAGACCCATAATAATAAATGATAGAATGCTTAGGGGGGTAGTTGGAGGATAGAAGTTCTCATCACGAGTCATCCTATCATGATCATGGGTATCTAGTAGTATGAAATTACCATCATCTGGCCACCAAGCCAGGGTAGTGGCTCTTAGTTGCACAACTTGGAGAAAGGGGGTCACATCACGAGCCAACCTTCTCATTTCTGAAAGGTATTTGTGAGTGACACTATCATTATTTGGACACCATGTCAGGACATTGGCCTTCAACTCGTCCTTAAAACATGAAAGAAACACAAAATGACAAAAGGATGAGCTTGGAAAAAGTGCATTGCAAACTAAGGTGCCACACACCCTCTACAAAGGCACCCATGAATGAGACACTACAACCCCTTGTATGTCATGAACTCCATACCCAGTGAGTCTTGGTACTTAACCACTTCATCCACTTCACATGGCTTAAAGAAAGATCACTTGGGAAACAATCTTTGACCTGGGGAAATATCTACCCAATAGGACACCTTGTCAAACCTCCCATATCCAATCTAGGCAAGTCACATAATGTCTTTGAGAACTTACTTGTTTGACCAGGTAATATTTGATGCACATGCTTAGGTGTCTCATTTTTTGATTTGATTTATTCACCATAATATCATGACTTGAGATGCTTGGAGGGCGTGCTTATTTGTCTTTGCAGGACCTAATTGGTGGACAGTTCTGGAGGAACAATCCTAGCTTGGGCTTCCATGGGGCTTGAATCCCACAGGTTAGATGTCAAGGTCCCGCATGCTAGATGAGAGAAACTTACCTTCGGAGGCCTAGAAGACATCATGGATGACGTGATCTAACCCTTGCATGCCAAATGTTTTTCCTAGGAGAGGCAAAACGTCACCTTTGGAGGCTTGGCGTCACCTAGAGGGGCTAGGGTTTGGCAGTGAAGACATGGTTCATTGAAACATGGGCGTTTTGAGGAAAAGAAGGCCTTGACCATGAGGATATGTCCTAGATGATTGACATGTGGCATTTGGAGGCCTAACGATGCATCTCCATCTCCAACGACTTGCTCCTAGTGTCAAAACATCCCCTAAAGGGGTGATGTCCTCTTGTTTTAGGCTTTTCTTTTGTGTAAAAGTGAATTTAAAGATGAATTGTTTAATTCTATTTGGTTGCAAGGAGTAAGATAAGGGTTGTGGATCCCTTGTCTTATGTTTTACCCTTTCCAATGTGGACAAACTATGTTAGTGACATTTTGTATAAAAAGAGATCATAAGATCTCATTTTAAATCATAACTCTCCCATTGTGAGAAGTATTGGACTGAAATTTTCGCTACCCTTGAGGATTTTTGTTATCTTGTGCTATGATATGGTTTCTCTTTGGTTTTGGAGTTGATGATGATGATGCACTAGCTCTTGGAGGTCATTGTTTTGCTATTGTGGTGGTTATCTTAGCATGTTATGGTCTATGTTTTTTCTACTTGGATTGGTAATCCTTTTACTCATTGTTATCATTTGTAATTCAAGCATCAAGGTTGATTTTTCTAAGGCTAGGTAGGGAGTATAAGTTCATACACCCCTACTTTAATGCTATCTCATTTTCAAGAATAGAATTTATTGTTTACAAGGGTTTTGCTAAGGAAGTATAAGGGTATACACCCCTTAGTCTTAAAACCCTAGCTAGGTTACTTGACTTGGGGAATAAGAGGGTTTATACCCCCAAGGAGGTAGCATATTTAGCTCTTTTATTTGACCCCATTAAACCATAATCAAAGGCACTAATGTTTGCATTGGAGAAATAAAACGTTGCATTGATAAATGTTAAAGTTTGAAGTTTTGAAGTTATCTCATTTGGAAGTTATTCCTCGAGCCCTAGGCTCTCTTGCCTCATTGAGGCATGCTCTTTCAACCATTAAATATTTCTACTATTACAAAATAACCCACATCCATTACGGATGCAGAAAACTAACTCTCTAACCCCTAATAACTCCTAAACAAACCCTAGGAATTGGCTACAACTCTGTCCTAACAAACTACTAATCCTAGCGCACTTATTAAGCTAGTTAAATGTGATTTTCATTGGCTTATTTTTCTTCTATAAATCTTGGTTTACTACAGCCATAAGGATGATAAATATCACTGCAGTAAGCTTTTGTTTCAACCTTGATTTTGTGTTAGAATATTTCTTTATCATTGTTGAGTTGAGCTAGTCTTCACTAGCTTGTCTCTTGCTTGTCAAATCATACTTTTAACACTTATTTTGCAGCCTTTATTATCTTATATATGTTGATATGTATCATTTACATTTGATGCAATTAGGGACAACAAGCTTAAATTGCTTGTCCAACTAACATATTACAAGTATCCTTGGTTTTCATTGTGTCTCGGGTAGGTACCTTACTCTCGACAAGTCATTCAAATCATTTGGAAACCCTTAACCTTTCCCAAGACCCTTTTCCAAATTCCTTCTACAATTTAGAATTGACCTTTAGGGACATCCATCCATACTTATCATTTTCCATCTCAATCCCATTAGGGCCACCAGGATTCCCCCCTTGAGGTGACTACCTCACTTCTAAAGTGGCGAGAATACCTGCCTAAGGTGACAGTGGGTAGGTGCTCTCTAAGTTGTCGCCAATTGGTGGTTGGGTTGGGCTTTTCCCAACCTACAACTTGTGTGATAACAAATCCATCTAAGGCTATGCACACCAACTCCAAGTCTAGAATAACTTCTCTAACAACTGCTAACTCATCCTTCACCTGTGCAACACTGGTGAGGTAGGAGGCCACACTCTCTCCCTTGACTCTCCTAGTACTGTGGAGCTTGTCCTTGAGAGCCATTTTCTTGTTTTGGTTCTTTGCCTCATACAAATTTTTCAATGCATCCCTCATTTCCTTGGTTGTTTTCTTTTCATCCAAATGTGAAATCAAGTGGTCTTTTACTGCATCCAAGATTATCCTTTGCACACTTGCTTCCTTCACATCATGAAGGTCTAGAGCAATAGGATCTGATGTGGGTACATACACGACAATACTCACAAAATTCCACAACTTGTTCTTCCTGAGAACAACTGCAATCCTAACCTTCCACTGCATGTAGTTGGAGATCCCCTCTAACCTATCCTCACACCTGATGCATAAATCCATCTTTCCCCCTTCTCTCTTTTCCAGTCAAAATCGCCTGCAAATAACTTGCACTTGTTCTTAACAATTGTTCACTGAACTTTTAGAGCCCCAACTCTAATACCATGCTATATTTTCACTTATGACTTATGTCAAACACTTAGTAAACATTGATTTCAACCTCCAATAAACTTCAACTATAATGCAACAAACTTAACAACATTTAACAATGACTTATGAGCATAAATACAATTACTAAGAAAACTAAAATTAAGCAGCAGAAATAAAATGAACAACTGACAACAAATTAACCACACATTTAGCACAAGATATTTAAGCAATGTCCCTAGAAAAACCCACAAGGGGAAAACTAGTGAGAGAGATTTTATTATTTCTTGAACTCACGAAATAGAGTTACAACAAACACTATTTCTAGCAAATAAACACACATTCTTATCTTGAAAATTAGCCCATATTTCATCAAAACAATACCAATCTTCTCCTTGAAATTTGTGCCCAAATTTTCATACTACTGTACAACAAAACTATCTCGATTTTTGTGACATACGTATTGTCCTTTCCTTTACAGAACGGTACATAATAGTACATATTTTCTACAACAGATTCACCTTGAAATTCATGCCTTCTCAACTCCTTGATTTCTGTGCTCACTTTCTATTGTACGACCTATGTAAAAATTGTACCACACATCTTGTATTTAATGTTGTACAAACTTCATTAAATGTTGGAATATGTGCCTTGGTTTGCGTGCCATATCTCTTGGTATTTGTGCCCCTCCTTGCTTCGTGACCTCTCTTCTCTTTTGTTTTCTTCTTCTTTCTCTCTCTCTTCTCTCATCAATGACTCTCTCATTGAATAATGATGCCCATCTCTCTAAAAATCATTTTATAAACTCATTAATGAATAACTAACCTAACCATAGATATCAATGGCCAAGATTAGATCTTGCCTCTCACGATCTTACAATCACGACTTAATATCTTATTGAGATCAACTAAACTTTATAAAGTCACTTGTATTCATTAAATAATAAAAGACCCTAACTTTATAAAATCACTTTAACTTTATAACATAAAGTTAATATTCCTAGAGAGACACTTTTAATGTCCACCCCATGTTAGGCATCATAACATGCAGAAAACTTCCCGAGCTATAAACTCTAACACAACCTTGGGCATGATCTGAAATATTAGTTTGCAACAATGAACAATATTTCATCTTACTTCAACTCAACACACTAGGCAACCCAAGAAAAAATAGGCGTTTTCTAATTGTTCTACGTTTTGGCCCTTTTCGCCAGAATCCGACAATTTAAATATGCACAAAATCACATTTTTTTGTTGTTTAAATTGCATTTTTGAATGCAAAAATAGATTCAGCGTGCTGAAAAATCACAAGAGATCTTGAATTATACATAAATAACCACTCATATATGTAGATCCAACAATCACTTACTGTATTTCGGGCAAATATCGCCGAACAATATCCCCAGAAAAAATCCAAAACATAGAACGTTTAGACTACAACGAAATACCAAACATATGCCAACAAGTTTCAGAGCTTAGGGCACACTTTTCAAGCATATACCAAATCTGAAATCACTTTAATTACTGCAGATTTACAACATTAATTCTGATCCATTATTTTCAAGATATATGTTAAATCATTTAACATTTTCAATGCTATGTCATATCAAATCGGTGTGAACAAATGTTGGAAATTACCCAATCAAGACAAGAACACAAGATGAAAATCAAATCTGAACTTTACATAATTTTGGATAGCTAGAATATATATATATATATATATATGAAGTACATGCATTTACACACAAGGTAGCACAAGATGGTACAACCTTAAAGCTCTCCAAAACCTAGCTAAGGAAAAACAATAAAACTCTAGCCATCACCAAAGATCCATAACAAGCTAACATCAACATTCACAAATCCTTCTTGGCTTCATTAACAAGCTTATATCACACAATCTCTCCACACTATCACGATTGTCTCAACATCTCTCTCTCTCTCTCTCTCTCTCTCTCTCTCTCTCTCTCTCTC
>ML784577.1:24023-62146 GCA_009831015.1 Picea engelmannii | reverse complement strand
TTCAACTTGGTTCAAGCTGCTATTGTATCAGGTTCATCTGTTTATTGTACTTGTTGTATTCCACCTTCTTTTCTCCACATTTATACACTCAGATTCCAAACTGGTTTTCCCTGAGGGGGTTTATCTAGGGTCATGTTGACCAAAAATACCTATGTTCATTTTCATGTATGCTAGTGTTTATAACAACATTATTTCAGCTCTAAAAGATCTCTAGGTGTGTTATATAGCTTATGGTGTGCATGTGCTAACATCTTGTGAAAAAACTACATGTTAGAGCACCTTAATGGCCTATGTAACCGTAACATAACTACAAAGAAGTTACTGAACAATTTGTTGTTATAAAACAACAACAAACCCTTATTTGACAGTTGAAACTTAGAGCCAACTTGAGTTCAAAGACAAACCTAGTTGGCAGCCCATTAGGACCTGGAAAATATTCACTAAGATGGCGTGCTCTAAAACAATATGTTAGTCCAAACACTCTCTCTTCCATGGTGGTTCATGATTCAAGTACCTTCATGCAAGGCACTGCTCCTCTAATGTTGATTCTTGAAGGAATAAATATTAAATACAACACAAAATCCACACACAGAAATATCAACAAGCACACATAAAACCAATGTTTACCCTGGAAACCCTTAATCAAGGAAACCAACACTCAAAGATATATATCTTTATTAGCCTTATCCAAGCCAACCAAACACCAGGTTGCTTGAATAATTTTACAATGGAGTTCTTCAAGCCTTTAAATAGGCTTCATCACGTATAATCCCATAGGAAATACCATGGGTTACTCAATACCATGGGTCTATAAACCACCAACGGTAAATCCATCATTGACTTTATCAAGGTTATCTTATCTACTATATGATTGATTCAAGATTAATCCAACATCCCCCCCCTTTAAATTTGACTTGGGATATTCACTTACCACCCCTCAAAGTTTATTTACTAGGTTTCCGAGAATACAAGATGCCCCCATCTATCACCTAAGTCTACGTCTAGACTTTACATCGGTGAACTTTCAAATCAGGGGTGCGCATAACTAAATAGGTCTTACATAGATATGCCCATTTTACATGTGATAAAAAATCAACTCCATAAAAATAATAATTTACATTTGTTTGTCACAACAAATGATAATATGAAACATCAACCAACTTCATTACTAGCATCCCTCCTGCTCCAAATACAATTAGTTGAATCAAACACTCCTAACCGATTACTTCTTCCTTGATGTGTTTTTGACAATGCTTCATATTAATCCTTGTAATGCATTCACTTGTGCTATTTTACCATTATTCATATACCATGTAATAACCCACCTATTGTTGTCACAATTTTTCCTTGACTGCTATAATGGTTTATGAGTATTTTTGAGTGATAACTTTCGTCAAACACATAGGTTGTAGATTACTTTTCACTGTAGGATACCCCTGTTTATTGTTATGGTATTTTTAGATGGGTTTCTTAAGTGTTTTGGGAGGTTTTCATACGCTTTATGTGTGCCAAGTGTCCCTTTCAATACAATAAATATATACAGCAACAAGTATGTAAATGGACCATAACTCACAGCTGATATAACAGAGAAAACACAATAGAAACAAACTCATTTATTATCACTTCCAACTAAGCAATGATTCTAGAAACAACTCAAAAGTATAGTTGGTTTATGATGGATTTGGTTTGAAGTTAAATTTACAGTTGATAACACTTGTTGGTTGGAAGAATAGAAGTGAATATTTTCACTAGTTTTGTTGTTGAGTTTTCCCTCCCATGGTATGATCTGTTGCTCCAAGGATTGATCTCCCACAGAGGTGATGATCCCCTCCACATAAATTGATATGCCAAGATGAAATCGATCCCCTTTTTTAAAATATGGTCCCTCAATTGAAGATGGCGACCTACAACAAAAATATACAACCCAACAAGGAAAAAAACTATGCCCATAAATTAAACTTGGCCTATGTACATCAAGTACTCGGTCCAACAAGGAAGATTCGTCCCAAAATGAAGTGCCCAAGACAAGAACTCAACCTCTCTGACCAAAAAACTCGCCCAACAAATGACAACTTTCCCCCTCAACCAATAACTTGACCCAACAATAAGAAACTTGATGTGCTCACAATATCTTGGCCTCCATCCACAATAAACTCGGCCTACACAATCAAAATGGCCATTGGGAATATTTATCGACCTCGACAAAAGAAAAATTCATTGTTGAATGATGAAATTTCAACCACAATGAAACATAATGAAAGATTTGAATGATCTTTCTTCCATGATTGGCTATGGTGGATAGTCTTACCACTGAACCCAATCTTCTTGTTTAGGGTTTTTCGTCCCAAAGGACAAATCCACAAGAGCTCATCAAATTCATTTATAGAGAAATAAAAAATGCATAATGAGAGAGGGCTCCCTCATTCCTCTTTTATTTCCTCTTTCACCCTTGTTTTACCCTTTAACCCTTTTAATAAAGTAAAGTGATTTTATAAACTCAAAGTTACTTAAAACACTTTTTTACTTAATTACTCAATGTCACTTTTTAAAAAGATTTTTTTTTGCCCCAATGACAATGAATAATTAATTAATTCTCATTTCTTCCACTAACTATAGCCTACGAGAATCACTTAGGCTATTACATCAATCTTCTAGAGTGATAATTTGGAAAGGGACATCACATATCCATGAACCATTCTTCATTTTGCATCTCCCTGTACTCTCAACATCAAACCACTCTCGTGAGAGAGTCTAGGTCAACCCATGGTATGATACCACATGTTAATTCTTGGAGGGATAAATATTAAATACAACACAACATCCACACACATAAATATATGTTGTTGCTCAAATTCACAAACAAGGAAATTCTCACCTTGCAAGGGGGAGTTTGGGGCAATGGAAAAAGCAAGCCCCCCACAGTCACCTCAACAACCTTGCTTCTACTCTTCTAGGCTAGGGTATCTAACCTAGTGAGGGTTTAGGGTTTTCCTATATGGCCAACTAAGTCTTATCGTTGCAAGTAACAGGGGTATGGTCAATGGCTAAGTTGACTTCAATTAACTTTTCAAAGGATAACTCAATGTAGATGAAGGCAACAAATTATACTCAAGATTGCATACCAACATATCACATCAATGTATCATTTGTGTTCATTTAACCAACTCTTATGGAGTTCACAAGATATGAGTTCATTCATAAAACTTCTTCATCAAACTTATCATTTAATGAACCATACAACTAATAAATACAAAGCTTCCAATGGACAATTTACTAGTATGAGAGCATATATATCAATAAATCATATCCATGAGTGAAAATGTAATTAATAGCAGATTTAGGATGTATATTGTGACTAGTCTAATCACATCAAACCATAAATATGCCACGCGTTAGGTCATTGTTGTAGCAAACTAAATGTAACCAACAATTTAAGGATTTATCATGGTTTAAAGTTTTGATCACAATACAAGCTAGGTATTCTATGTATGAAAAAAGTATTGCAAAAAACTTCAACAATTCATTAGGCCTCAAGCACATTCATGCCATTAAATCCACACGAGTACAAGAATATTGTGTCAATGTTGTAGTAAAGTCCAATATGCAGTTTTATATTTAAGTTGCAATGGAGGGGGTATTTCAAGGATGAAATACAATGTTTAGATAAGATGAATGTGTGAACAATGCATTCAGACTAAAAAACATGTGTATATTGATACCATAAAACCCTTTACTATATATCGTATCAGAGATAGCCCCACTATGCAGTGATGAATAGGTAACATTAAGCACAATTTTTATGCTCAAATGCATTGTAAGCTAAGTATGCAACTACTGTAACGAATTTCAACAATTAGGGAGACATTTATATCATTGTGTGCAATATAACCAGATGAATTAGTGTTGTGACAAAATTTCAATATGCAATCCTGAGATGAGGATGCAATGTTTAGCCCACATGTAGAGAATTCATGTAAGACTTAGCAATGAATTGGATCACTATTGTAATGATTCTATGTAATCAATTTTTAGCATAATTTAAAGCTCATACATAGGAAATGTGCCAAGGTTATACCAACCACTATGAGTTATTTCAATCACTTATGTTTATATTGCCACATATATCATAACACCTAGGTCAAGGATTTCATAACATATATTAACAACCAAATAAATTTGGACACTTAATTTGAAATACCCTTACTCATGAGTCGACTTATTTGACCAGTGAATGATTGAATCGTGCTCAAAGGAAATAGGTCATTGGATGAGATTAAGGTAGGTTGGAAACAAGGTTAAAAATTCAAAGTAAAGGATAGATAAACACCACCCTTAAGACAATCTGAAACATACCCTAAAAATTCATGTATTCAGTAGTTTAATAGTGAGAAAGACAAATATATACAACACATGAGATAGGTAATGACCAAGGAGGAAATAAAACATTGATAGGGATTTGGGTATTGACTGAAATTTGTGACAAACCTGGAGAAAAGGGACTTGCAACACTCCTCAAAGGGGACACATATTCTTCAGTTTCAAATATTTGGAAACCCTACAAAAATTTCCCAGAATGCAGATCTGCTCATTAAATCATTAAGGCTACTAATAGACAAATGATATGAGGCATGGCAGATCATTGGAAGGAGTACAAGGAAAACAAGGACATAGTTTATCTATCTCACAAAGGGATTAACAATCCTTATCTTGATGAATTTCACAACCATAGCTTTAGACCTCTGCAAACCTGCAAGTTTGATAGAGAAGAAGGAAGGAATACACTAGAACGAAGAGGCAATGATTCATGGAAGTATAAAGTTGTTGGGGGAATTGAAGGCTCAGATCACTTGTTGGGATGGATAGAATAGGAAATCCCTTGGAATGTTGCCTTGGATAGAAGGCAAGTGGCCTTAAAATTTGCATGACCATTCCCAGAAAGTGCATATCTAGGAGATTTGATGGCCCTAGGAGGGATACTATCAAGATGTAATGACCTGAAAAATAACAAGTAGCCCTAGGATTGATGGATAATAAAATAATAAATATAGAGATAATCAAATCCTATCTTTGGTTGAATATAACTTAGTGAGAAAATTGGCTATCCTACGAAATGTATTAGGATATGCAATGAGGTTCAATAAAAGCAAAAAAAGATGAATTTTTGTTTTTTGTTTAAGTGGTTGAATAAATCAAGAAGATCAGTGCCTTAGAGGGCCAATGGGGTCACACATCACCTCAAATGTGAGGCCTGGGGTTTAAGGAATTGATATTGAAAGGAACTAGAAGGATTTCCCCTCAAGCACCACCTAGGGCTTGGATATTTATTTAGGATTGCAAGAGAGGATTGGTTTGTGGAGAGCCTCTCTTAGTGCTAGACAAGGTGAACTTAAGGACGAGCCAAACAAAAGAGAAAAGACATTGGACGTCCTATCTTGATGCATGAACTAGGAACTTTAATTATCAAAGGGAAATGGAAGAGAACTTACCTTGGACCCTTCCAAGTGGATCATTGAGCACTTCTTTGTCCTTGTAACAGTCTTGTTCTTCCAAGCAACCTCAAAGAATTTATTTATAACTCTTGAAAAATAACTAGAACTCACAACAAGAGAAAATGGCACTCAATAGATTTCAATATCCAAGCTTCTCATTAATCTCCAATGATTTCAAATGGAGGTCTTCTTCTTTTATAGGTGAGAATCATCCTCAATTACAATGTAAAACCATGTGCTAGCTCAAAACCAAAAGCTCCAAAACCATTTTCCCAAAAACAAATATGGGCAAAATACAAGGAATAATAAAATAAATAAAATAATAAACCATACATGTGTACCAAAGAGAGGTGTGACCCTCAAAATGTGGTGTCCAGTTCCAAGGAATTGTGCAATTTAGTCAAGTCAATGGGCCAAGATAAGTCAAATGGTCCAATGCTACCTCCTCCATCCAAGGAAAGGTCCAAAGGGGGGGAAAACACCCTAGAAATGCATGACATCACCTACATGTTTGAGTTTTCCCATCAATAAAATCTTATCCAAGGAACGTCTGGGCTTTATGAAGCGAGTGATCCTCATGGATGGATCCAGTAAACATGCCACGACATTGAGGATAGTGAATCATCATGTGTAAACACCCTCGTAACATGCAATCACCATATCTAATACATTAAATACCCTATGTGTGGTACAAAAGGAGTACATAATGCACGAGCATGCAATAAATTGTCCAATTGAGCAAGGAGGATGCATGTAAGTAGTCCATGTGACATATGTGCGATGACATGATGTCCCATCGTGGCCTGATTCATTGTCATGGATATGAATGCAATGCCACCTATTTCGATGTAGTACATGGATCTCAAGGAAAATGTCACGGATCCTAATGTAGTGACACATATCTTAATTTAGTACATGGAGCTCAAGGTAAATGTCACAGATCCCAATGTCTATAGATATGGCCATAGAAGAGTACATGGATCTCAATGCAAGATCACGAATCCCAAGGTTGTGTCACGGATCCCGAGCATGGTACATGTATCCCAATGCACAATACTCACTCGAAGTGATGGGCCTAGCCTCTTAGAAAACCATTAATTGGTAGCTTCTGGTGACATCCTTTAACACATCATAAAAAGGGGTTAGTTTTAGTAGTTGCCTAAGTATTAATATTTAGCAATTTCTAGAAACATTGTGTATGAAGATTTTGAAATGCCCAACGTTTCAAGTGGACACTCCACCCATCATCAAGGACATGGGTGGAGTGTCCATTTGAAACGTTGGACGTTTCAAAATATTCATACAGGGTATTTCCATAAATTGCTAGATATTATGACAAACTATGGAAGCCTACATTCTCAAATGCCTAAGTCTTACCAAGGGGAACAACGTTGATCCTTATACATGCATAAAGTCCTAATATAACCCATACTTCCTAAGTACCTAGGTGAAATATAGGTAGTAATGAGTAATAAATGATGAAAGGGGAAGGGGAAATGGTTCATGTGATGACCCTAAAAGTCTTAGACATGCACAAGTCTTATTATTCATTTAATTGTTCATTTAGCTTCATTTGGCTAGGAAATTTGCTTTGCAATATCCTTCCAGAGGGAGCTTAGCATTGAGTTTCCATACTCAACACTGTTTCTTACTACTCCTTTAAGATTTTTACTTTAGTTGTTCAATTTATTGAACAAATACCTTTTATTTATATATCCAGAGACAAAACATGACATGGGCATTGACCTCATAGCGAGGGGCATTGCTCAAGCTTAATAATATGCTTTTTACTTTTCTCTTCACCTCTTATCGTTAGTGGATTCATTTATTTTAGGCTTTAGATTTGACCTTTGAGAAGTCATACATGACTAGGATAATATTTTAAGTGAATGGAATGAATAAACTAGGGAGGTGGAAAGTGGTTAGCATGGTTGGGATATGGATAATTCTATATAGTCTAGACATCCAATAATACAAGTTAACTCAAGAGATGACACACATCTAAAACAAAACATGTTCCCCAAGGTACTACAAGGAAAGTAGTAAAACCATATAATGTTATGAAATTCCAAAGAACAATCGTTAAGTGTTTATCACTTTATGACGATCTAAGAAGTTATATCATCAAGCCCAAGAAAGTATAGATACATAGAATGTCATGTGAAAAAAAATGAGAGCCATACCATACCATAGTGCATTTGTCATTTGTGGAGTGCGGGTGAAAATGAGCTACATCATAGTTGAGATAACATGATCATGAATCCAATGGAGATCAATGAATAAGTCCGTCTAGATCTAGAAAACATGAGCATGACACCTCATGTAAACATCAACATAATACCCTCGCAATGATATCCAAAAGTGTCACCCCTGGAGGGGGTAACATTTGGCTCCTACTCAAGAACATGCAATTTATGCAAGGGTGTATGATAAACCCATAATCTATGTAGACATGTGACCTACGCATCATGGAAACTAGCAAACGACGTAAAATTAAGGGGTGAATCTACCACCCTAGTTAGTAATAAAAGCACTACTTTGCATAAATAAAAAAATTTCACTAAGTCTAAACCATGAAAAAAATATGCAAGAAATTACTCCAAGGAAAGACAAATGCATAAGGAAAATCAAGGAATGCAGGAAAGTAAACACACACATGAGCGAAAAACATGCATGGCAAGAAAAATGCATTCTAAATAGTACTCAAAGAGCTGATTCATGCCTACCCTACTGGCTAACTAAGAGAAACAACTAGTAGGTGAAATAAAAAATCCAATGCAACCACTCAAGGATCTCATGAATAACTGGAAACCTTCCCTTGTGTTTGATTATTCGCCAAAACAGGGACATGCCAAACATTAGGTGGGTGTCAGGTAGAATCTCAGTCACTCCTAAGTACGACAAACAAGCAAGGTCATATATGTTAAGAACAAGGCCCAAACTAAACCAAAATTGACTCATACTTTGATTGACTTCCTACGTCTAAAGGTTAATGTGGTTAATATAAGAATAAAGGTGGGTCAACTCATTGACTTCAATTGTCAAATCAACAAGGAATAGAGGTTTCCAAGGCAACTCCAACTGGAAACGATAAAGAAAAAGCTGACTTTCCACACCTCCCTTGGTCAAAGATAAGGAGGGAGAATAGTCATATGTCAAAGGAAGGTAAGAAGGATGAGGAAGATGTTGGGTCAAGGATGAGGAAGAGAAATGAGTATGAGGTTGAGGACACTCATAGGTCAAGGGTAATCTAGATAAACAATGCAAAGATAGTTAAGAAAAATGAGGACACTTAGAAGTCAAGGGAAAGATTTCAAGGACACAAGGTGAGCGATATTGAACATCCATAACATTTTTCTCACATCCAACCTTGTCATAAAGAGCATACCAACTCTCAAGAATTATTTTGAAAAAATCTGAAAGTGATGAGATATTTCCCACACTAAGTTTTCCATACCAATCCATGATCTCATCCTCAAGAAAATCCAATGACAATAAGAACAACTTCATGGTTTATGCTGAGCTCTAAAATAACATCACTAAAATATGAAAGGTGTGAAGCAGGTGTGAAGCAGGTGAATCACCAGGTCCATGAAATCTTGGCAATTTATCCCTCAAATCCTGATAATTATTTGGGTATCCTTAGATTCATGAAAAATCCAAAGGACCAAGTAAATCCTGTAATAACCATTCAACTTTACTCTTTTCAAGGTTTAAATCATCAAATTGTTTAGAGAAACTTCTTAAGTGAGGATATTCATAAGGTTAAAGCTTATCCATGCCAATTTCACTCTCATAGTTGGTATCATAAATGGGATCTCCTTCAAAATATCTCGCATCCTAATTACGTCTTCCACTGTAAAACAAGTCATCAAAGCTTCTAACACCAGAGGCATCATCATCTTCATGGAATAAGGGAGAGTCCACCAATGTTTCTTCCACACTTACCCCCTCAACATCATCAAATTATGGATCTAAAAGCTTCATATTATGACAAGGGGCATCGTCCATTAAGTCTTCAACTTCATTTGGATAAAGAAACAATTTTTTTTGGCAATTTTCATCCTCTAGTTTTTCATCCAAATTCATAAATTCACCACGTTTCCCTTGTTCTAAGGATACATCTACAAGATCCTCCCTTCCCAAACTGTCAAAGGATTCATCAAAAGGTCTCAAAGTTTGGGAAAAGGTTCAAGTTTCCAGGCTATTATCTTTGCAAGGAAAAGAAAATTTTTGGTTGTTATCAAAACAAACCTCCTCAACTTCATCTTTAATTTCCTTCAACTAGTCTTCCCTAACCTTAGGCACTAAAGAGAGAGCTAAGATGGAATTACTACTCAAATCTTCTCTGACCATGTTCACATGTTCATTCCTAGGTTGAACAAGGTCTTCAATATGATATGTCCTATACTTTTCCAAATCCAATCTCACCAAAGTACCATCATGTAGGGGAATAGTAGCATATGACAAGTCCAATTGTAAAGATCCCCCTAGGTGAACAACAATCTTCCTCGATAGAAGCATACCCTAGGAATACGAGATATCAATGAAAACAACATATATGAGAATGACGACCTCCAGATACATACTCATTCTTACAACCAAGTTATTTATCACACCAAGGACTTGTACTTCTCTCCTATCCATGGGACAAATGTTCTGGTAAGGTCTTGTTACCTTGATGCTAATTGTTTCATAACAGTCATGGACATAATGTTAGTCAAAGAACCAAAATCTAACATATAATTGTGCAACAATAGACTACCTATCTTTAGGGATATATACAATGGGTCATGATATATGTTCAATCCCCCTTTATCCATAATTTTAGAGATCACATGTGTGTCATCAGTGCACTCATCCTTTTCTTCACCTAGTCCCAATATTTCTTTGACTTTCTTCCTTTGTGATGGAATCTTCACAAACTCCATGAAAGGGATGCGTACATGAGACTTGGCGAAGTATGATCTTAGGTCAATGTTGATATTTTTAGAAGTAGCCTTGGACATGTCTAAAACATCCGTTGAACTATTTGCTGCTTGATTTCACTGTTCAATTTGCAAGATCACTTTGGGTTGTGGATATGAGGTCCTCTCTGGTCAAGGGGTATGAACACTTTGCTAGGTTGGAGGGATTTGGGGTTGACGTTGAACTTGCTTAGTCCTTCTTCGATAAGTGTTCTAATCCTTCTCTCAAATTCTCCTTTTTATCTCAATCCTTCTCTCAAATTCTCCTTTTTATCTCTTCCTAAGTGGGTTTAGGGGATAAATCTCTAAAAATAGTTTCTTGGTCAATGCATTTTACTCCTTTAATTTGTTCATAAGGAGGATCATAGATTGTATTGATCATATCACGAATATCACCAACATAGTTTATTGAATTCCCTGGCCCATCATTATAGATCTCACTTGCTAACCTAGCAACTTCCTGGGCAACCAAACAAGTTTCTTTCTTATGTGGCAAGTTACATGGATTACACCATGGCAAGGGTTATTCTTCTACCACATTGTTGTCCTATAAGGGGTTGGGAGCCTTATGATCTTGGTCATGCTAGGGTTGCTTAGGTCTATTCCAACTACCTTGTCCTCTTGGTTGAAACCTACTTTGTTGAGCCTACCTCTTTAGGTGGACTATCTTGTTCTGCATGATCTGATTCTATTGTTGGAGGGTTTCAGTCTGTTTGGAAAAATTGGCCTCCATTCTCTTCATGGCATCATCTAGGAAGGTTAACATCTCATTGTCAGAACTACTTGTATTGAGGGTATTCTTCTTAGGCTCAACATTAGTCTTGGAGGAGCTAGCCTAGTTGGGTTTTCGAGAGGTAGAAAAATATCTCTCAACTTTCATGGTAGCTTGTTGGGTAGCTATGAGGGTCTGGGGATCCTGTTGTCTCAGAGGAAAAGCTAGGTCCCCATCAAATGAGTCTAGGTAGTAGAGGAGATTTGCATGCTCTCGAGGTTAATATTTCAATTCAACTTCTAGACAATATGAGTAAATATGTTGTTGAACTCCTCTATGGTTTCATTCTCATTTTTCTTAGATGTAATGAGAGCAACCAAGAGACATCTCTTGTCCTTCTTCTCACCCCATTTGTCAAAAAATGCATTCTGCAACTCATTCAGATTACTAATGTTATTAGTAGGTAAATATATGAGCCATTTCGAGGCATAATATTCTAAGGATATGACAAACAATCTCATCTTAGCATCTTTGTATCTGACACCAAACTTATTAGCTAAATTTTTAATCTTGTTCCAATGATCAACTACCAATATATCATTGTTTCATTGAAAACTTGGCAGTTTCTCAATGGTCTTCTCATAAATATCATGAGAATAACCTTGGATGTTGGTAAAGTTAATGAATGGCCTGTTCAACTTGTCAAGCCAATCACCCATGATGTCCTAGGTTGGTTGAACACTAGCACTTAAAAAAATGTATCTGATATCTTCAACAACGAGAGAGTCTAGGTAGTCTTGAAAGATGAGAGTTTCCTTGATCTTACAAATTCAATACTAGAAGTACTTCTCAAGCTCTTAGATCAAAGGAAGGGTACCTTTGGAGGATCCCCTAGTGGGGTATCTCTTTAGTATGGGTTCGGAATGTGGAGTCACCGAATGAGTTTATCCAAAAATCATAAAAAAAAACCCAGAAAGTATTGACTTGGGGAATGGAATTTGTTCCCGGCAACGATGCTAAAATGTTGTTGCTCAAACTCACAATCAGGGAAAGTCCCACTTTGTGAAGGGGAGCTAGGGGAAATGGAACAAGAAAGCCACCCACTTTTACCTTAGTGGCATTACTTCTACTCTTCTAGGCTAGAGTATCTAACCTAAGAAGAGTTTTCCTATATGACTAACTAAGTCATATCATTGCTAGTAAATCAAGTATGGTCAAGGAATAAGTTGGATTCAGTGAACTTCTCAAAGGATCACTCAATGTAGAGAAAGTAGGAAAACAAATTATACTCAAGATTACATACCAACATATCACATCAATGCATCATGTGTGTTCATTTAACCAAATGTTATGTGTTGATGTCGAAAGACTAGAAGGTTCCTAACACCAACATCTCGAGACTAGAGGATGTTTTACATGCTGGAGACTTGGGGTCGCGGAGAGCTTATGCACGAATTCGCTTTTAATGCCAACTCTCATCAAATGATTTTAGATGCTATGTCATCAGCTTCAATAACTATGTCTGCATATATTTTTATTGTAATTCTAACGTCGGGGTCGGTCAACAAACGTTCGGAATATGAGATGTTCTACAAATATAATATGAGATCCGAGATCTCAAAAAAAACCTTAATCTTTACTTCATTCTTTTCAAGAACCATATAGACATAGAAATTATATGATGATATTCTATATTTTTTTGGTTTATGATATGGCATGGAAATGATACCAAAATTATAATCCCAAGAAAAGATGTGAAAAGATGTGGTGTAAAAGTCATAATTAGAATATTTGAATGAAGACATATGAAGGATATCTTTGAAAAGTGAGATGAATTTTGGAAAAGTGAGTCATGCATACACAAAGGAGTTATACGTTGGTTTGTTACTTTGCTACATGATGTAGAGAACATCATATATTTACTTTATGATGTGAAGTGGATTAATCCAAAAGATGAAGTCAAGGTTAGTCCCGTGAGACAGCGCGGTTGGTATTGACAAGTACCTTTCTCCAAGTGTTGGGAGGAGGTCTTGAGGTCAATTCCGGCTGGGTCTCCGGGACGAATTGTAATGGCTGATTGTGATGTAAATGATTTATATCTCTAATATAAATCGAGTTAATTTCTCGTGGAAAAAAAAAAAAAAAAAAGTCAAGGTTAAAATAGTATAAAATAATTATGGTCAATGTCATATGTTTAAATAATATAATTTTTTTATAAAAGTGTCAAAGTTATGACTAACATTTTTTTTTGTTTTTTTTAGTTTTAATTGGAATGTTTGAACAAAAGGTGTAATATCATAAGAAGTCATGGAAAAAGTGTCAAAGTTATAATTCAGTATAACATTTTAAATGCAAAGTTATAATTTGAATGTTTGAATAAAAGGTGTAATAAGATGTAATGCACAAGGTTTCAAATCTATTGTGTTAATATGCAAAATTGGATAGCGTGAATAATGTGAGGATTGATAAAAGGGCTATTCTTAGCAATAAGTCAAGTGTCACGATGATTTTGCCAGGAACATTGCACCAACTTTAATGAGTAAGTATACAAATTTTTGTAAGCGATTTAAAATGAGGGGAAGCATGGAAACACTTTGTCAGCTAGAAATTGTTGACCAAAATGATCATGAACATTATGGAGTTCACAAGATATGAGTTCATTCATAAAACGTTTTTATGAAACTTATCATTTAATGAACCAAACAACTAGTAAATACAAATCTTCTAGTGGACATATTGCTAGTATGAGAGCATATATATCAATAAATCATATCAATGGGTGCATGTGTAATTGATATCAGATTTAGGATAAAGATTGCAACCAATCTAATCACATCAAACCTTAAATATGTCCCGAGTTTGGTCATTGTTGTAGCCAACTAATTGTAACTAGCAATTTAAGGATTTATCACAAATTAATGTTATGATCACAATACAATCCAGGTATGTTATGTATGAAATAAGTATTGTAACAAACTTCAACAATTCATTAGGCCTATAGCATATTCATGCCATTAAGCACACACTAGTACAACAAGAATGTCCCGAGTTTGGTCATTGTTGTAGCCAACTAATTGTAACTAGCAATTTAAGGATTTATCACAATTTAATGTTATGATCACAATACAATCCAGGTATGTTATGTATGAAATAAGTATTGTAACAAACTTCAACAATTCATTAGGCCTAGAGCATATTCATGCCATTAAGCACACACTAGTACAACAAGAATGTGTCAATGTTGTAGTAAATTCCAATATGAAATTTTATATTCAAGTTGCAATGGAGGGGACATGTTGAGGATGAAATACAATGTTTAGATCAAATGTATGTGTGAACAATGCATTCAAACTCAACAACATGTGTAGACCGATACCGTAAAAACCCTTTACTATATATTGTACCAAAAATCATCCCACTATGCAGTGATGAGTGGGTAACATTAAGCACATTTCATATGTTCAAATGCAATGTAAGCTAAGCATGCAACTACTGTAATGAATTTCAACAATTAGGTAGACATTTATATCATTGTGTGCAATATAACCAGATGCATCAGTGCCATGAAAAAATTCCAATATGCAATCTCGAGATGACAATGCAACGTTTAGCCCACAATAGAGAATTCATATCACACTTTGCAATGAATTGAACCACTATTGTAATGAATCTATGTGATCAGTGTTTGTGGTGAACCAAATCAGTTCATTTATGTAAATATCCAATGTAAAAAGGACAACAGGTTAAAATCCATATAGGACAAGCAATAAATAATTTAATAAGATATGATGAATGATTACAATGAAAACGAGGGCCATATATACCCATGCAGGGGTAACGTTTCATTAATAGACACATCCTTTAAATAAGATATGTCTTTTCATTAGGATGTGTAATTATTATTATTTATTTATATATATTTCTATATATTTGTGTTCATAACATTTCCTTCCCCTTTTGAAATGCTTTGTCCTCAAAGCATAGTGAGGGAAGGACTGGATGTCTTTTTCTTTGTCTTGTCGTCACATCATTCTTTGTTATGTCGTAGTTGATGATATGGGACAATATGAACCTCTGAGTGTTGAGCAAAATTTTTGAATCGTAAAAGGATCGGACCATCCTAATTCAATTATTTGCGGAATGTTGCACTTCCACAATGAATTGTTATCATGAGACTTAATTGTGCCGATATTAATTTTTTTCTGAAGATAATTTAGTTGTTCATGGCCTAAGTGATATTGATATTTTGATTGTTTAAGATATCTGCTTTTATGATTTGGATACTGATAAGGAGTTCTTATAGCATTATTTTCCCTTATCATGCTTGTAGTGTTTTCTTGGTTTCATTTCGGTATACAATTTTCTTCACGCATTGGTGTTGTTGGGTGATGAACTTCTATTAGTACGTACACTTGGAGTTCCCATTGTTTGTACTACAACATCCCTGTATGTCTTTTCTTCAACTGGATTGACATCTTCTTGAGTTGTGATGTGGATTGGATCTATATTTGTTCCTTTTTCCACAACTTCGATTTTTACTCATGAGGACCTTGATCCTTCCTTCTGGATTTGTTCTAACGTGTTTTCCAACAACCTCTTATCATTATTAAGCTTCTTAATTTGCATCACTAGGTTTTGATTATAATTTTTTAGATGCAAATTTTCTTCATTATCTAATTTGTCGATATCTTTAATGTCTGGATTTTCAAGTTTCTCTTCTTTCAACTTTTTTCTAGTAGCCCTTGATTAAGTTTCTTCAAATGAGAGTTTTCTTCATTTTTTTCTAATAGGATCTTCTCGAGATCTTGATTCTCTTGTTCCAACTTCTGAATGCATTTTTTCTATCCTTTAACTTCTTTATTTTTGTAAGTAGTTTTTGACTGTGCTATTTTAAGTGATAAAATTCTTCATTTTTATCCGTGATAACTTCATGAGATTCTTTTTGCATCCTTGATATTGACTTTTGATTTTCTTGAAGGATCGCCTTCGAGATATCTTTAAAGTCTATTGATGAAGGTATTATCGATTTTGACCTGATAGTAGTGTCTTGAAATGTCACCTTTTTCTTCTTATAGGGAAACATCACAAAAAATTTCTCCTTGTTTAAGATGAAGGTACCTAGTTTTTTAAACCACGGTAACCCGAGAACTATGTCAATTTGTTTTTCAAACATAGTTGTAACATTGAATTGAGATATATATTCACAATTATCCATTGTAACTTGCAAATATTTAATTTCATATTGTTTCTTGCGAAGAATATCTTCCTTTTCAATTATGTTCGGCTTTGGAGTTAATAATTGATTGGCCAAAGCCCCCGGGGGGCAGCTCAATTGGCAAGTGCCGTGATATAGTGTGTTATGTTCAATGAGGTTCCAGGTTCAAATCCCCCCGACTTACCCGTGCCTGCGGAAGGGGCATACGTATGGCACCTGGGGGTTATAGTGGTAGTGGTCGGAATCGACCCCGTGTCACGCGAGTACGAGACCGGCCCAGTTGTCGATTCCGCCAGTCATAAAATTAAAAAAAAATTAAAAAAAATAATAATAATTGATTGGCCAAATCAATATTGATGTAATTTTCATCATGGCTCAAGTTGATAATGATGTTAACCTCTCTTCCTTGAATACTCACCTTTATGATAATTAACTCGTAACATGAAATGTAACAAACTTCATAAGAAAATCTTCCTATTCGTATTACTCCGATCCATTTTGTTTGTGGTTAGAATTTTGCGATAAATAATTCTTGATAATATCAATTACTTTTAATTTTCCTTGTAAGTTTTGAACTTGATTCCTTATAACCTTTAAATAATTTAATATTATATTCACAAATTTTAAAAATACTCTTTATTGAATACTCTTTTTACTTCAAATTAACCCATTTTCCACACACACACACACACACATTGAGAGAGAGAGAGAGAGATGATTTTAGGGGCTAAATTTCGCAAATGGGCTAATTTTCCATGGTTTTTCCAAAAAACGATTCGTCAATTTCCATTTTTTCGAAAACTGATTTGCCCAAATTCCATAGAATAAAATTATTTTACCTTGAAAATCACCAAAATTTTATAGAAACTATATAAAATCCTTAAAAAAATGAATAATTTTACAAAAATATCACCAAACATTTTACATTCTGCATATTAAAGACTGACAAGATTAACCCAAGTTTTTACATTTTAATATAAATTTTAGTACTTAAAATTATACCTCATTCAAATCATAAACTATTTTTAAAATTAAAATATAATATGAAACTAATAAAAAACTAATAATAAAACTAAAATCTAATATAACGATAAAAACTATACTTAAAATAAATAAAATAAAACTAAAACAACTAAAAACTAAAGAATAAAATTAATTTAAACTAAACTAAAAGGAAAAGATAAAAATTAAATCAAAATTATACAATCTAACTAAATCTTTTAAACTAGAATACAATAATAATAAATCTTTTAAACTAGAAATAAAACTGAAGTAATTAAAATACAAGTAAAAATTAAAATATAAACTAAACTAAAATTAACGAAATGCAATTAATTCATAAAATTGTTTTGCACTTTTAACGATCTCATGTAATTATAAATATTCACTCATACATAGGAGTTCATGAATTAACCTTGTTTAAAAATCATTTCACGATCCATTATAAACTCTTTTGGTTATTTTCACATTATTACCATATTCCACGGATTAGAGAAATCAATAACAAGAAGCCAAGTTAAACCTCTCTTCAATTTTTTTTTATTTTTAATTGTTCAATCCTCGAGGATGACAATATGCTCGCATGGTAAAAGAATCATATATCAAAAGTGTTTGAATTATCAAAATGTAAATTATCCATTTTTCATGCTAACAAGCAATTATACTAGAAAAAGTTTGAATGGTTTTTAAATAATAATAATAATAATAATAATCTATTTTTAAGGTCACGGCCAAGCCAGCACACCAAATTGGTGTATGAGACCTCCTTGTTTGTGGGACAAGGGACCCCCTTGTTTGTGGGACAAGGGACCCCCCTCCGCCCAACGATTTGACTGGTAAAGTCTACGAAGGTATACATACCCTACCCCCCTCTGGATTTGAACCTGTGACCTCTTAAGAGGAAACACATGTTCTTAACCATTAGGCCCAAAGGGAGTTCATAGACTCATATTGTAACGTCCCCACTATAATCCCAGTTTAATTAATATTTATGTAGATATAATGTGAGGCTATTGTCAAAGCGATGTAATATACAAATTGTATTTCATTGTTTTATTAATAAAAATGTGATGTTAGCTGTTAAGGGGGCATGGAGAAGAGATGGGGGTTGAATTAATCCACAAGAGAGGGGAGTGTCTAGGATAATGGTCAAGAGAGATCCAAGGGGGAAATACCCATGTATATTAATTAAACCATTTTTTTTAAATTTGTTATTTGTATATGAACCTTCTCATTTCTGATTGAGTGTTCCCAAAGCCAATCATTGAATACATGTAAGAGAGTGGGTGTGAGTAGTCACATCCCAAAGTTATTGGGCACATGAGGGTTGAACAATCGACTTAGGGAAGAGTGTGAGTCAAGAAAGACAAGCCAAAGAAAGACAAGCCAAAGAAAGAAAATTAGTATGGATTGGGACAACATTTTTACACTTTGAGTTTTTGTGCATGGGAAACAAGGAGAGAGCAAGAAACATAGCTTGAAGTTGATGCAACCATGGAGGGCGAATTCTAGAGCATGCTGAAGCGTAATTAGAGCGCATTGGAGCTAGAAAGCTGAAGAGGCAGGCTGCCAGGCCTGAAAAGTGAACTCATGTGTGAGTTTCACTAAAACAACTAGTGTTTGTTGTTGGTTTGTTGATAGTTTTTATAGCATTAGTTTCCCTTGATGTCCTAGCTACCTGTGCCAGAGAGACCCTGATAAAATAATGACACATTCCTTGGGTTAATCCTGATAAACATATGGCACATCCCTTGGGTTATCCATGATAAACAAATGGTGCATTCCTTGGGTTGGACAGATCAAGAGGAAGAGAGCTGGTGGAAAAGCGGGATAGTTGTAGGAGAATATCAGTTGGGTTGAGAGTTTTATGAGCTACGAGTGGACTGTGAGAGACCACCCTCTTTTGTGGATTGCTAGCCTCAGCTCGGGGGTGACTGGTTGTTGAGATTTGGAACCGTCAGTCTATGGTTGGGTGGAACATCCGTCCCAAGCAGTTGGTTGCACAATTGTTGTGAAAATATAAGTGTTTTATCTTGTTGTTGTGTTAAATTATGTGTTTAATTGTTATGCATGAACTCTATGTATTTGTAAGTGATTTATATGTTGTTGTAATGAGTTGTTTAGATGCATTTCATGTTGATTATTAGCAAGCTGTAGATGCTTCTATTTTTTGGTTATAGACAATAGCTAAATCTTTTTTAATTTGTAGCAGAAAGCTACATGAAATGAGTTAATCATAAATGAGTTAAATTATTTGGTTGTAAATTTCATTTTTATGTATATTCCACCACTGTAATGTCCCTCAATTGGGCTGGGGGACATTAAATTATGTTATAAGAGCTCTGGTTCAAACATTGGGCTTATATGGACTCAAACTAGAGTGAATTAGTGAAATTCGTTGTTACATATTTTGTCTGTGACCGATTGGAGGAAAGACAAATATTTCAGAGATAAATCCCCAATTCCATGAGTGAAATTCAATTTTTAATGACTTCAGACGATTTGAGAGGGTTAATGGAGTAGAATGATGAACTTGCAGATCCAAATTCAAGTTTTAATGGCAGCGTGTAGAGTTACAGGAATTTTGGTGGAACGACAATTGAGATCTCTTTTGAACTCGAGATCGACGGTTGGGATTCACTATGATAAATTTAAAAATTCGTAATGTTTTGTCCATTTGAAAGGTTGATCAAATGGAAGACCAAGATTCATTTTGGGGGATGGGAAATGGATCGGATCGACGATTTGTATTCATCAAGGTTTTGTTTTAAAATTTTCTAAGTGTGAGGTTCAACAATAGAATTCACCGACAGCCAATGGTCAGATCGACGAGTTTGGTGAAGTGTTGGAAATTCGCCAAGAGAAATCATCGATGGCCAATGGACAAATCAAACGAAATGACGAAGAGTTTGAGTCGGCCATAAGACATCTATGACCATTGATGGCCGACGATAGGGGGTCGACGGAATTCGATGAAGTGTTTCCAATCGCCAATGAACATCGTCGATGGTCGATGCATCGATGGTTCGACGGCAGTGGAATTCGGTGAAGCGTTCAAATCAAGCAAGAGAATTCATCAAGGGTCGATGCGCTGATGGTGTTGGATTACTAAGAGGGGGGTGAATCAGTAATAGAGTAATTCAATCCTTTTCAACCACAATATGCAAGTGTTATATCAAAGTATCATTATCATCCAATAGTTGCAGAGTAAATAAACAATGAACAAATGAGCAATCATACACATACACAGTACACCGATGTTTTTACGTGGAAACCCAAAGCGGGAGAAAACCACAGAATGTTTTTTCTTATATGTCTTTAATAATTACATTCATTGGAAGCACCAACTTCCTTTGTTTTCCAGCTGCAACTGGAAGGAGGCTCCAACCCCCTGGTTTCTCAGGCTACAACTTGAGGGAAGCTCTAACTCCCCAATTCTTTGGCTACAACCAGAAGGAGGCTACAACCCCCTATGTTCTCTGGCTACAACTGGAAGGTGGCTACAACCACATGTCCTTTCCCCGTCCAACCACCCAGAAATATAAGTAGAATGATGGAACCATTGTCACACTATCACTATGAGATATACTGCTACAAACTTGTACCAATCAACCTGTAATCAACCTATACCATAAACAAGTGCATCAACCATGCACCAACATGTACCTCAACATATAATTGACATGTACCGTAAACAAGTGCATCAACCATGCACCAACCTGTACCATGAACAAGTGCATCAACAATGCACCAAACCTGTACAAATAACCTGTCACAACGGCCTGTCCAAACAACCTATCAAAACAACCTGTCTCGTCAATATTATCAACCAAATCAGATCTACTCACCAAGATCAATCACCAAGACAACTCTCAAAGACGTGTATCAACCAAGCATAACACAACAACTCATAATCATCATGAAGATCAATATGTGCTTCTAATAATATACCAATACAAGTATGCTACATCATCCATAAACCATGTGTCAACAATACTACTAACAAGTGTCTCCAACCATGTACAAAGTATGTACCAATCATGTATCAACTACTCATCAACTATGATTCATTAAGATGTACCAACATCATCAACTATACACCTCATGTATGTGCCAACTCATCAACTACTTGTCTAAACCATGTACCCAACATGTGCCTCAACCAAAAGCCCTCATCAATTTCATCATCCAAATCTGTTTTGTAACTCTGTAATAGACCTGGTGTATATGATCACATATCTGCAAACCTTCCTTAACTTTAACAACAAGAGACTAGCATTTTCATCAAACTTTACTTTAGTCTCACATGACTAGTTTTGGATTAGTCAACAACCCTAACTTGAAATAATAATAACTATGTACATGTAATGAATAAAGATCTGAAAATGATACACAATTTACTTCAATTTCTTTTATGCAATTCCTCTAGGTTTCACTACTTGAAACCTCTCAGAAAAGGTGTTATAGAAAAAATGGCATACCTTGTTGAATTATGGTTTATTCTAGAGAGAGAACTTGTAGAGTGTGCCTCGCACAGAATATTTGTTGTATGGATATGAAAATTGAATAAAGAATACTACAGACTGTACTCTAACCAACACATTTGGTCTTACTGAATTTGGATATGTTATGAAGAAATTATGACGTTTTTACCCGAAACACCTATTTTAGACTAGTTTCAAGACTAGCCACAAACCCTATTTTCCACGGACTGTAACTCCAAAAAAACAACGACCCACAAGCTAAAATTCTTACCACAAATACTTGGATATGTTTCTTCAATGGCCTCTCAATTTCATGGTCTGAATCATTCTATAAAAAAAGTTATTGTGAAAATGGTGAGATGACCTGTAAATAACATACCTTAGAAAACATCATCAAAAGAATTTATCCTTCCTTGAATATCGATCTTCTTTACTTCACCTTCCCTATGAAATTCAGTTTAAATATCCTTTGGTTGCCTCAATCACTTGTATATATTCAATATTCTCAAGTGTGATCAAAATGAGAGTCTTGCCTCTTATTTATACTCTCCAAGTAGCTTTCTTATAAGCATATTCTAGGTCACTTTGTCCACATAGTCACCTATGTCCAACTTTGCCCAATTTTCCACTTGTCCATGTATCCAATAGCCACTTGACCACTTAACCCATTTTCCTTATTTTAGGGTTAACCTTCTTATAACCACTTTTCATAATTAGAAAGTTATCCATTTACTTTATTATTTAAATAATCCTCCTTGACTTTGTCATTTCACTTTATTATTTAAATAATAATCCTCATTAACTTTGTCACTTCACTTTATTATTTAAATAATAATCCTCATTGACTTTGTCACTTCGCTTTATTATTTAAATAATAATCCTTCTTGACTTTGTCATTCACTTTATTATTTAAATAATCATCTTTGACTTTGTCACTTCACTTTATTATTTAAATAATAATCCTCCTTGACTTTGTCACTTCACTTTATTATTTAAATAATCCTCTTTGACTTAGTCACTTCACATTATTACTTAAATAATCATCTTTGACTTTGTTAGTTCACTTTATTATTTAAATAATCCTTTTTGACTTTGTCACTTCACTTTATTTTTTAAATAATCTCTTATTTGCAAACACTTTGACTATTTTGACCTTTTGGGGCTTCTAGATGACTCATGAGGGTTCTCCAACTTCACATGGCCATAACTCTCTAACTGTGAGGAGTTATGTGATGTTCCATATACCACCAGAAATGGCATGACATGTACTATCCATCTAGAATAGTCTTACCTGCAAATATATCAAAACTCATACCATTATACAACAAACAAACTTGGGTCCATTAGCCAAACCTTTGTGCTACTGGAATTCGCTACCAAACTTTCTTCAAGGGTTGACATCAATGACAACCAACCCAATTAATCAACAGATGGTTCAGCGTCGGTCGAAGTCGACGAGGTGTTCGAATTGTTCAAGAGAATCGACCGATGGCCAATGGGGGAAGGAGGATGATGGTGTCATCATCCACATGTCATGCCACGTCAACATCCATGTGTCATTTCACGTCACCCAAGTTGACACCTCAGGATGACATGTCATGCTACGTCGGCAGTTTCCACGTCAACCAACACAAATGGTCGATGGTCAAATAGATCGGTTTGAGAAAGCATTCAACAGTCATCGGGGATTTTCGATCACCAATGGGCCGGTGGTCGGGCATCAATAGATTCAGTGCAGAGTTTTCATTCACCAAAAAATATCGTCAACGGTCGATTTAAGAGTTGTTGAAAATCGGGTGTCAGGGAAATGGACAGACGATCGACGGTCAGATCGGTAGCTTTGGAAAAATGTTTCGTGTATCCAAAGGATGATACCAATCATCGATGGACGAAATGGTAAGATCAACAGTTGTTGTGTATTGTGATTTGAGATCAACAATTGAAATTCAAAGAACTGTTACAGAAGTAAAACAATGAATTTTGTGTTAAATTTTTTGAATTTTTCATATTTTTTAAGGTCATTAACTTTTGGGGCATTTTTTAGGCCCTAAACAACATTTTTAGAAAGTCAAAACCAATGAAAATAGAGGAGTGTACCAAGGTGCATGTTTTCTCTGCATCTCAAATAAAATAACTCGAAGAGAGTTATCCAACGATCTAAACGGTTCGCGAAACAGAGCTCGTATGAGAAAGTTACAACCAAAACAATGAGGGTAAAATTTTGGCACCAATATTACTTCCAGAGGGCATAAATCTATGCTCAGAAGTCCATTTGGGACACATGAATAGTCTATGGAAATATTATGACCCACATAAGCTAGTGGTGGAGTCATATTTTGTGTAGGAAGAGAAATAAGACACTTGTAACATACATAAGTAAATTGAGTAAAACAACCTAAACTTCTCCGGACCATAACTTTCAGCTCAGAGCTCGGATTTGAACAAACAAATAGTCATTGGAAATGTATTGAGGAGTAGAATATTTATTGATCCAAGATCCTTTCGTCAGGTAACTTATTAAAGAATTGTATTAAATGAGCATAAACTAAAGTACACCATAGAGAAGGAAAATCTCGAAAGGAAAGAGACATAATCATGCAATATGAACACACATAAATTGATAACTGAGTTCGTCCCTGTTGGAATACGTCTCCGGGTCCTGCTCTCAAATGGGTAGGTCTTTTTATTAACTCCACAAAAGAATTGGGCAAAATACATAAGTATACCTCATTCTAGAGTTAATCCATAGAAGCTTTGCTCAGATCAGAAAACTAACACCACCACTACGTTCGTGGCGTCGTTTTACCTAAAAATGATTGTCTCCACACCTCGATCCGAGTCAAACACTTTTTTTGGACAAAGAGGCACCATTGCCTTGATTTGCGTGCCACTTTTCCTGCAATAAATGATTGTCTTTGTCTCAAAATACATGAAAAATATCGAAAAATGTGCAAAAGGTCGTACAGATCTGTACTGTATGGATGCACTTAGTCTCACATGTCTTGTTTGTCTCTTATGTGTTTGCACTGATCCAACCCCCTTTAAATAATATAATCTGGCGGTTATGCAATAATGAGGAGGTTGGCGGAGTGGTTAGCGGAGGATAAGTTAGGTGGAGGTCTCGGGGTTGAATCCCACGAGCCTCCCCTTTTTGGTAAACGTTTACAACAAACGTGGGTGTGCTCTGCTAAATATAGCGAGCGATTACAAACTGGCGGAATGTTCTAAATATAGGGGAATATGCTAAATTTGGTGGACGTTTGGATTAAGCCCCTAGGCGGTCGGAATATTATGGTCGTATGGGCTAAATCATGTGATCAGGGGCTGGGTCGAAGGCCTAGCCCCTTTCCTTTGGCGCCTTAGTTCAAACTTACACTTAAATAATATTTGTAACATATTACTAACAAGCAACATGGTGTGGTTTAGTGGTAGCACCGATTTATGGGGCCTTTGGGCTAGTGAAAGGTCATGAGTTCGAATTCGGTGGAGTCAATAAAATTTTTACCCAACAACCATTGGAGGGGTGCCACATGGAAACCCATCACTGGGCCACGTGGCACCATATAATTTGTCCACAAAAGTGCCACTTGTCGCAATCTGATTTGCCCATGAGACTTGACACTTGTCATCACCTAACTTTCCATCCTTGTCATGACATCCCATGCCAACTCAGTTGTATGGATGTGCCATGTGTCACCCTTGCAGTGGTGCCATGTGTCACTTTGACTTTTTGACTTTTGACCAAGTTTGACGGAACTTTGATCGCTTATAAATTTTGATCTGTAACTCCGTTTGATGAGTTGTCTGCGCCATTAGAAATCCTGCGACACTCTCTTCGCAATCATGCCCTTTTCAATGAGTTTTGAGAACTTTAAATTTTTTCCCTTTTGTTGTCTGTTGAAGCCATTCTGAACGTTTTGATTTGCTTCTGTGCGTTCTGAGTTGTTCTTAGCCTTATTTGGATCCTTTTTGGATCACATATGTCCAACCATAATTTTGATTTGGGAAATTTAATTTCTCATAAATTAATAAATATATTTTTGTAGCAGTAAAAAGAGTGGAATTGCAGCATGTAGTTGTTGTAACTTTTCACTCAGAATTCAGATTGAGGCATGAGTACAGTTATTGGGAAGTCGTTTCGGGGAGGAATGCATCAAGCAAATTAAAAAATTGAATTGGTGAATTTGTCCTTCATAAATGGATGAATAAATAACCTGTATTTTATATGATTAAATGTTTTATGCCATGCATATTTTTAACAATAATTGTTACATGTACATTTATTGTAGAATAAGAGGTACATAAAGAAAATTTAGTTCTTATATGAGGACTAGATTCATGGAATATGATCAAGGATCTTACAACCATGAGGAAGAGATTAGAGGTATGCATGTCAGCTTGGGAAATGTTGAGACATAGTCAAATGGAAGAAGAGTTAGACAAGAGTTTGTCACTATGAGAATCTTGCATAGGGAAGTGTAGAGATACAACGCTGATAATGAAAGATTATGAAGGCTCAGGAAGAGATACTTCATAGCTTAAATATGTTGCATAAGAAAGTCAACAGGGACTCTGGAACCAAACAAGAAACTAGTGCTAGACAAGTATCAACATCTAGATCTCATAGCAAAAGGGATGATCATCGAAATTTTAGGCAATCAAGAAGCATGAGTAGGCTCCATCATTCTCCAAGGAAATCCATTAGAATAACTCATTCAAGTTCAAAGCCAGGGAGCAGCCCAAGTGTGTCTCTTGTTTGGAGGCAAAGAAGAAGGCTTAAGGCAGACATCTTGCAAGGTGAACTAAGGAAAATCAAGCCACCTAATTTCAATGGTGAGCATAGGAAAAGAGAAGAGGCGGAGGCCTGGCTGTTGGAAATGAAGAAATATTTCCAACTGCATGATTACCCATCCCGGGTAGAAGCTAGAATTTCCACCTACCACTTGCAAGGAAAGGAAACCATGTGGTGGGATCAGCTTAAGCAAGCCAAGAACCTTGATGAGAAGAGGATACCATGGAGGAAATTCAAAGGATATTTCCAAGAGAAATATTTGTCCGAGCATTACTATGAGAGAAAGATGAAAGAGTTCTTTGAACTCAAGTTGGGAACCATGAAAATGGAGGAATATGAGAAGTTGTTCTTTGAATTGTTGAAATATGTTGACTTCATCAAGGATGAGAAAGTCAAAATCCAAAGGTTTCTAAGTGGTTTACCCTCCTTGTATAGCGAAAAGATACAATATGATAATCCCAAGACCTTGGAGGAAACCATAAGGAGAGAAAGGCACTTTTATGAGCAAAGAAAATGAAGGCTAGTTTTCCAAAAAGATTGGAATGACAAGATGAAAGGGGAAAATGATCAAAGGCAGAAAGGTTTTAAGCCATCGTTTTTTAGAAATAACTACCAATCAAATCAACAAAGTCAAGCAACCCAAAATGATCAAAAGAATGCAGGTTCATCTGAGAAAAGGCCGAGGCAACAACCTGTTTAGTGTTGTGGATGTGAGGGAAATCAATTATATAGGGACTTCCCTCACAAAGGAGAAATAATGAGGATTGTCCACAATATTCAGAAAGATGAAACAATGAAATATGTGGGAGGGAGCATGCCAAGGATTTATGTGGCCTTGGAAAACAATTAGGAAGAATATCAATCCCCCATGATCGAACTGGAAGGTAAGATTGACAACCAACCCATAGCAATTTTGATTGATTCTAGATATATCCATAGTTACATAAATTCTAACATTGTTGAAAGATTTCACTTGCAAAGAAGTAAGCATAAGAAATATTGGTTAGTTCAGTTAGCCATGGGGGCTAAGAGAAAGATCAATGAGTTTGTTAAATATTTTCAAATAAACATGAATGGACTTAGCACAAAGGTAGATGTAAACATCATAATTTGGGTTCATATGATTGTCTAATTGGCATGGATTGGTTGGAAAAACATCATTTTGTCCTAGACTGTTATAACAATACCATCACATGTCTTGATGAGGAAGGGCAGCAAGGCAGAATTCAAGGCATTCCAAGAGTTGTAGATGTTAGAAAGATTTCAACTATGCATTTGAAGAAGAGCTTCAAGAAGGGATGTCAGATGTTTGCAACCCATATGGAGAAGGCAACCAAAGACAAAGTGGCAAGCATTGAAGACCATCCGGTTTTGAGGGATTTTGAAGATGTTTTTAGACAAATTCCAGTATTTCCACCAAAGAGATACATTGATTTATCTATTGATTTGGTGTCAGGATTTTCCCCAGTGTCTAAGACACCTTACAAAATGGGAATACCAGAACTAAAAGAGTTGTAGATGTAGCTTGAAGAACTTTTGAGGAAGGGGTATATACAACTAAGTGTGTCGTCTTGGGGAGCCCCAATATTTTTTGTGAAGAAGAAGGATAGAACCTTAAGGTTGTGTATTGATTTCATGCGGCTTAATAAGGTTACCATAAATAATAAGTATCCTTTACCAAGAATTGATGATTTATTTGATCAACTGAAAGGTGCAAGAATATTTTCAAAGATAGACTTGAGATCAGGCTATCATCAAGTAAGGATAAAGGAAGAAGACATTAGAAAAACAACATTCATAATAAGATATGAGCATTATGAATTCATGGTAGTGCCATTTGGACTATCAAATGCCCCAACAAACTTTATGTGTTTGATGAATGGAGTGTTCAGGGAGTACCTGTACAAGTTTTTAATTTTGTTCCTGGATGATATACTTGTCTACTCTAAATCTGAAGAGGAACATGATAAACATTTAAGAATGGTGTTGCAAGTTTTAAGAGAGCATAGATTGTATTCTAAGCTAAGTAAGTGCATCTTTTATCAAAAGAAGATTCACTACTTAGGGAATATAATATCAACAACAGGGATGGAATTTGATCCTGAGAAGATAGAGGCCATTAAAGGATGGCCAATGCCAAAGAATGTGATCAAGTTTAGATCATCCATGGGTCTTGCCAGTTATTACCGAAGATTAATAAAATGTTTTTCAAATATTGCAAGTCCAATCACTAATTTGCAAAAGAAGGGAGTGAAGTTTGAATGGACTTCCAAGTGTGAAGAGAGTTTTCAACAGTTGAAGGGAATATTTACAAGTGCACCAATATTGAAGATTGCATATCAAAATGAAGATTTTTTTGTGTGCACCAATGCATGTAAGGAAGGACTCAGTGGAGTTTTTAGTCAAAGGGACCATGTGGTATGCTATGAGTCCAAAAAATTAAAAGAGCATGAGAATAATTATGCTACACATGACTTGGAGTTAGCAATGATTGTGCATGCATTGAAAATGTGGAGGTATTACCTTATGGGTAAGAAATTCAAACTAAGGAAAGACCATTGTGGTTTGAAGCATTTGTTTGGACAACCAATCCTAAATGTTAGGAAAACTAGATGACTGGAATTTCTGAGTGAAAATGACTTCGAAATTAAGCATATAAAGGGAAAGGAAAATCAAGTGGTTGATGCATTCAGTAGCAGATCTCATGAAGTGCATATTGCATCCATCAACATGTATATGACAGATCTGAAAGACAAAATTGTTGCAACAACAAATTTAGATCAACACTATGTGAAAATAAAAGAAGCATTACAACAAGGTAATTTTTAGCAAAAAATTAATTCTTATGAGCTAAAAGGGAAAGGTGTATGTGTCGAATTCTAGTGAGCTGAAAAATGCAGTGTTAAAGGAGATACATAATGTGCCATATGCATGGAACCTAGGATATCAGAAAACAATTGCAGTAGTAAGAATCCAATATTTTTTTCCATGAATGAAGAAAGAAGTGGCTAATTACATAGCCTGATGTCTAGAATGCCAAAAAGTAAAGACAAAACATAGACACCCAACAGGTTTTCTACAACCATTGCCTATTATGGAATGGAAGTGGGAAGTAGTTACAATTGATTTTATTACTAATCTGCCCAGAACAGTGAAGCAACATGATTCCATCATGGTGGTGGTGGATAAGTTGACTAAAACAATGCATTTTATACCAGTAAATACTACACACAAGGAAACAAATATTGCAGATATCTACATGAAAGAAGTTGCTAGGCTACATGGGGTACCTAAAGAAATAGTTTCAAACAGAGATCCAAAGTTTACTTCCAATTTTTGGAAGGGTTTTTTCAAGGGATTTGGGATAAATTTAAATCTTAGTACATCATATCATCCAGAGTCGGATGGGAAAACATAAAGGACTAACATGATAATTGAGGACATGCTTAGAATGTATGTGATGGATCAACCATCAAAGTGGGAATATTATATTCATTTAGTTCAATTTTCCTACAACAATGGGCATCGGACCTCATTGAAAATGAGTCCGTTGGAAGCATTGTATGGCAGAAAATGTAACACTCCAGTGAGTTGGGATAATCCAATAGATAGAGTAGTTATTGGGCCAGAATTGTTAAAAGAAATGGAAGATCAGATGGCAAAGATAAAACTGAATTTAAAAGCTGCTCATGATAGGTAGAAACATTATGCAAATAGGAACATAGTTTTCAGATATTTTAAAGTGGGAGAACATGTGTTTTTGAAATTGAAGGAAAAGAGAAGTTTGCTAAGATTAGGAAGTTTCCCAAAGTTGGCAGCAAGATATTGTGGGCCTTTTGAAATATTAGGAAAGATAGGGTCAATTGAATACATGTTATATTTTCCTTCATCCATGAGAGTGTGTAATGTATTTCATGTGTCATGGTTAAAGAAATATGTGCCTGATCCTAACCACATAATTGATTGGAATGTGATCCAGGTGGAACACGAAAGGGATTTCCAAGTGGAACCAGTACGCATCCTGGACCAAAAAATCAAAGTGCTCAAGAACAAAGCCATAGGACTAGTAAAGGTTCAATGGACCTGCTTTGGTCCTAAAGATGCTACACGGGAGCATGAAGAAAAAATGCGGGAAAAATACCTGCAATGTTTTGACAGTTTTGAAGAAGGCAGAATGTAAGACCTTGTTTTGAGCATCTAAAATTATGGAACCACATCTCAAAGTCCTAGCCAACTGTGTTGGGGACCTTGATAAAAGAAAGGATTATTCCTTGGGTTAGCATTGATAAACAAATGGTGCATTCCTTGGGTTATCCTTGATAAACAGATGATATATCCCTTGGGTTATCCCTAATAAACGAATGGTGCATTCCTTAGGTCGGTGAATTGAGAGGAACGTGAGATTTTGGATGGAGTTGTTAAATTGCATAATTTTATTTCTAATAATTGTGATGTAAATTTGCATATGTGTATATAGGAATAGAGTGCACCGAAGACGGTGCACAATTTTATGGGAGAGGGACTGTAACATCCCCACTATAATCCCCAGTTTAATTAATGCTTATGTAGGTATAATGTGAGGCTACTGCGAAAGCAATGTAATATGCGAATTGTCTTTCCTTGTTTTATTAATAAAAATGTGTGATGCCAACTGCTAAGGGGACATGGACAAGAGATGGGGGATGAATTAATCCACAAGAGGGGGGAGTGTCTAGGATAATGTCCAAGAGGGGTCCAAGGGGGAAATACCCATATATATTAATTAAACCCATTTTCCTAAATTTGTTATTTGTATATGAACCTTCCCATTTTTGATTGAGTGTTCCCAAAGCCAATCATTGAATACATGTAAGAGGGTGGGTGTGAGTAGTCACATCCCAAAGTTATCGGGCACATGGGGGTTGAGTGCAATCATCTTGGGGAAGAGTGTGAGTCAAGAAAGGCAAGCCAAAGAGAGGAATTCATATGGATTGGGATAACAGTTTTACACATTGATTTTTTGTGCATGGGAAACAAAGAGAGAAAAAGAAACAAAGATTGAAGTTGATCCAGCCATGGAGGGAGAATTTTAGAGCATGATGGAGTGTAATTGGAGCGAATTGGAGATAGAAAGTTGAAGAGCCATGTTGTCGGGCATGAAGAGTGAACTCCTGTGTGAGTTGCACTAAAACAACAAGTGTTTATTGTTTGTTTGTTGATAGTTTTCCTAGCAGCAGTTTCCCTTGATTTCTCAACTGAACGATTTCTAGCTACCTGTGCCAAAGAGACCATGATAAAATAATGGAACATTCCTTGGGTTAATCTTGATAAACAAATGGCACATCCCTTGGTTTATCCCTAATAAAAAAATTGTGCATTCCTTGGGTTGGACAGTTCAAGAGGAAGAGAGATGATGGAAAATCGAGATAGTTGTAGGAGAATATCAATTGGGTTGAGAGTTTTATGAGATGCAAGTGGATTGTGAGAGACCACCCTCTTTTGTGGATTTCTAGCCTTAGCTCGGAGGTGATTGGTTGTTGAGATTTGAAACAATCATTCTATGGTTGGGTGGAATGTTTGTCCCAAGCAGTTGGTTGCACAATTGTTGTGAAAAGATATGTTCAGAACCAAATATCAAAATAACATAAAAAAAAAAAACCTCAGAATAAGTACTCAACGCCTTGAAAAAGAGAGAATTTCAGATAATAAGCCTCTTTGATGGGGTAAACTCCTTGTACCCCACCAAATTTCCAAATACAAGATGATTCCAAATGAAAAGGTCTCCTTTGTATATATAGGAGACTAGGAGGTACAATTACAACCAATGGACCCAAGCCAACATAAAGAAAATAACATTACTAATGTAATATGCCCCAATTAAGGGGTAATGTGCCACTATTTAGGGCTTAACATGCCCCTCCCCTTCAGAAAAGTGTTGTCTGCAAGACTTGAGTAATTATGGATGCTTCTGTATAAAAGACTCATATTCCCAAGTGGAATCTTCAGCAGGTAGTTTCATCCACTTAATGAGATACTCTGAATTGGATATATTCCTCAATTGGCGAATTCTTGTGTCAATGATAGCTTCAAGATCCAATATGATTTTTCCTTCCTCGTCAAGTTCTGGAAATATATTTTGAACTGAGATCTTGTCACCTATAACCTTCTTTAAGCATGAAACATGGAAAACTGGGTGTACTCGCGAAGATGCAGGCAACTTCAATTTGTATGCCATAGTACCAATCTTTTGAAACATCTTATAAGGGCCATAGTACTTTGGTGATAATTTATTATCCTTCTCATCTTTCTTGAGGGAAATATTTTTGTATGGTTGTAGTCTTAAAAATACCCAATCCCCTACTTCAAAACTTCTTTCACTATGATGTTGATCTGCTTGTTGTTTCATGCGATTATGTGCCATGGTCAGGTTGTCCTTTAAGAATTGGAGAACTTGTTGTTGATGCTCGATGTGATCTTCCACTACTTGAATCTTATATTTTTCTTTTAGAGAAGAAGTGATGGAAGGTGGGTGGTATTCATAGAGTGCCATAAATTGTGTCATTTTTGTTGCAGAATGAAAGGAAGTGTTATACCACCATTCTGCCAAGGGTAATAATTTGAACCATTGTGTTTGTTTATCAGAGACAAAGCAACGGAGGTAGCCTTCCAACAATTTGTTCACTATCTCAATTTTTCCATCAGATTGAGGATGATAAGATGAGCTATGAACCAATTGAGTACCCAAACAAGAAAATAATTATGTCCAAAAATGTCCAGTGAAAATGGGATCTCTGTCACTTACAATAATCTTTGGGCTTCCATGTAACTTTTGAACTATCTCCATGAATGTGGTGGCAACTGTATTGGATTTGAAAGGAAGAGAGAGTGCACAAAAGTGTGTGTACTTGGTCAGTATATCAACAATCACCATGATGACACTCTTTCCTTCATACTTCGGTAACCCTGTGATGAAATCAATGGAAACCTCCTCCCAATGCTGACTTGGGATGGATAATGGTTGTAAAATACTCGGGATCTTAATTGTTTCCACCTTATTTTGTTGGAAAACCAAACATTTTTCCACAAACCTTTGAACATCATTTTTAAGGATATCCCGAAAAAAATACTTCTTGACCCTATGGTAGGTTTTCAAAAATCTCAAGTGCCCTCCTACTAGAGAGGTGTGAAATTCCAAGAGTACCATTTGTTTGAGTTGGGAGTTCTTACATAAATATAAGCTATTTTTGTACCATAGTGAATCCTCTTTCCATGTAAATGTATCTGATGCACTGGAATCCTGTTGCAACCTTTGAATGAGAGTCCACACATTTTTTTCATTCTTCCATTCATCCCTCACTTCTATTATCCAATCGGGTTGGATGATCGAGATAGCACAGAGAAAGGCCTCAGCATCTTCATCCTTTCTTAAGAGTGCATCTGCCACAACATTTTTCTTCCATTTTTTGTAAATGATTTCAAAATCATAACCCAACATCTTGGTCACCCATTTTTGTTGTTCTTCTGAAGATAGTCTTTGTTCCAAGAAGTATTTAAGACTATCATGATCTATTTTGACCTTGAAGTTCCTACCTATTAGGTAAGGGTGCCATTTATTCAATGCATGTAGTACTGCCATCATTTCCTTCTCATAAATGGTTTTGTGTAAGTCCTTTCCCTTGAGTGGATGGATTTCAAAAGCAAGGGGCCTTCCTTCTTGCATTACAACAACACCAATTCCATTTCCCGAGGCATCACATTCTGGTGTGGTCAAGACAGGAGATTTTCACACCACCTCTTTAAGTTGTTCAAAATCCTGAGTAGCCTTTGGAGTCCATGAAAATCCATCCTTCTTAGTTAATGTCATTAAAGGTTTTTCTATTATTTCATTGTTCCGAACAAACTTGCGGTAGTAACCTGTCAAACCCAAAAATCCTCTAAGATTCTTCAATGTTTTGGGAATTGGCCAGTCCATCATGGCCTTCATATTGTTAGGGTATACCTTGACACCTTCATGAGATACAATATGACCCAAATACTCTACCTCCTTCACCTCAAAGAAACATTTGGATGGTTTGGCATATAGTTGTTGCTCCTTTAGTGGTTGTAGCACCTTGTAAACATGTCGCACATGATCCTCCCAAGTCTTGCTATAGATTAGTATATCATCAAAAAATACTAACACAATTTTTTGAAGGAAGAGCTTGAAAATAGAATTCATCAACCCTTGGAATGTGGAAGGTGCATTCGTAAGGCCAAAAGGCATGACCAAAAATTCATAATGACCTTCATGAGTTCGGAATGTTGTTTTTGGGATATCTGATTCCTTCATTCTAATCTGATGATACCCTGAACGAAGATCCAACTTTGTGAAAGATATTGCTCCATGTAGTTCATCTAATAATTCATCAATGACGATAATGGGAAACTTATCTTTAATAGTGATCTTGTTGATATCTCTATAATCTGGACACATATGCCATGATCCCTCTTTATTGAGTACCATTACCACTGGTGCAGAGTAAGAACTTTGGCTAGGTATAATAATGCCAACCTCTAACATTTCTTCAACCATACGCTCAATTTCACTCTTCTAGGCATAAGGGTGTTTATAAGGCCTGATGTTAGGAGGAACACTCCCAGAAATTAAGTGAATAACATGATCAATATTTCGAGTGGGTTTAAGACCTTTGGGAATACCTTCAAATACTTTGGAATACTTATCAATGATCCCTTGGAGATCTAGGGGAAAATATGGCTTAGATGTTTGAACATCTAGTGAGCATAGTTGTACCATTACACCCTGATGCCCCTTTTTCAATAATTTTGTCATTCCATTAGAGCTTATCACCTTATTGGGTTTCCCTATGATACCCCTTAACTCAATTTATTTTTCTTCCAATGAAAATTTCATGAAAAGTTCTTGAAAATTAAAATCCATTGTTCCCAATTATTGTAACCATTGGACTCCTAGTATGACATCAACACCACCCATGGGTATATAAAGAATTGGACTATTCATTACATATTCCCCCATAGTAAGATTGATCTTATGGAATTTTCCTAAGTAATTGATATTTCCTCCATCTGTAATCATTACTTGAAACTATGGCACTGGATATATAAAACAATTGAGATCGTTGGATAATTTATAGTGAATGAAATTATGAGTAATACTAGAATCAATTGGGACTATTACCTTTTTCTTTTTTATATATCCTTCGATATTGAGAGTTTGAGGAGTTCTAATTCCATCCAATATATTACACGATATCGTTGGAGTCAACTCTTCAGAAGAAATATCTTCTACATTTTCATCTTGAGATGGTTCTTGTTCTTGCTCTTGCTCTTCTTCCTCTTCACAATCTTTGTAGAATATTTTTTTCTCACCACACTTATGTCCCTTATTGTACTTGTTGTCACAATTAAAGCATAAACGTTTTTCTTTTCTTTCCTCCAATTGTTGATATGTCAACCTTGTAAGTTGAGGTGTTTTAGAAGAAGGAACATTATTCTCTCGATAGATGTTAGGAGTGGTCCTTGTAGTAGCCATAGCCATATTTTTACTTTCAACATTTCTCGCCACCCTGAATGCATTCTCCAATGATTTGGGTTCCCAAACGAGAACCACATGTTGAATGTTATGCTTTAAAGTTCCTATGAATACATCAATCAGGTGCTCATCTATAATATATTTTACCTTTATATTCAATTTTTGGAAGTTCTCAATGTGCTCCACAACTAAACCCTTTTGCTTGAGGTTTATCAATTGTCTAAAGAAGGTATTGATCCTTGTATCATCATAGTGTGCTATCATTTCTTCCGTGAAAATTGTCCAAGTGACAAGTGATTTGTGAGAACAAAGCCATCGATACCACATAAATTGATTGGGTTCTAAATTTCAAGAAGCAATTCATACCTTTTGTTTATGTGGCACATCATGTAGATCAAAGAAATGCTCCATCAGAAGTATCCATATGATTGGATCCTTGCCATCATACTTCCTCATATTGATCTTAGGAAGGTGGTTGGTCTTCAACCCAAAGTTGGAGTTTCTCCAGTCTTGATTCATCTTCCTTGTGTCCTCATTATGAATTTCATGGGACACATTTTCACTTTCAAGTGGCCTCTCTATTAGGAAATTTTTCAATCCTTCCATGATCTCCCTTTTTAACCCATCCATCTTAGTACCCATTAGTGTAAATTCTAACCTTGTAAAATATCTACTGCAAACTGATATTCAGAAAAGAATAGAAAAGATACAATGGCAAATACAAACATTACATAGAGATTTTTCACTTCGAAACCCAAACCGGGAAAACCAGCATATATTATATTCATACATTGTGTTACATTGTTTATAATACAATATACATATAGGAGCCAGCAGCATCCAAAACCCTAACCCAATGACCTGGATTATTACAAAACCCTAATTCCTTAACTGGAAATAGAAAACCATCGGCAAAAACCATGTGCCGAAAAACCACCTAAATATCATGTGGTCCCGGAAATATGTCGTCTCGAAAATATGTTGTCCCGGAAATATGTCGTCTCGGTAATATGTCATCCCGAAAATATGTCGTCCCGGTGCGAAAACAAATTTCGGGGGCGCTGCCCACGAACCCCTGCACACCCGGCACAGACACTACTACTCATCCAAAGAATATAACACATACCCAACATTCTCCCACTTGTTGTTTTCATTGCACACAGGGGGTTACAGGGTTACATAGTCAACAATGCCCATGGATCCTCTACACCAAGAGAACTTCTCAGTGCTCACAGATTTTGTTAATGAATTTTCAACATTCTTCAAAGTGTCCACCTTCATTAGTGTTATTACTGAAATTTCGTCTGCACATGGCGACAAGAACTCCACATCATCAAAATAGCAATGAAGTCACTCATGGCACTGAATTAATTTCACAACACTCTAGAAGGGAAAAAAACTATACAAAGTAACCAAAAATTGAAGGTTGTTTTATATCAGCTTGATGCGCGCGCACATGCGCGGGACAAAAACGTGTTATGCGCGCATGCGCGCCCGACGCGCGAATGTCCACACAAAAAGCCGCACATCTGCTAATATGGCGCATTAATTGCACAGGTCGGCCTCTCGACCGCCTACAGACCGGCCCCCAAGGTGATTTGACCCTCAAATCAGAGTCGGCTCTGCAAAAACGGTGGATTAAATGACCTAAATGAACCCTAATGCGCCCCTATTCACACCTGGAGAAGGTTACAAGACCGCCCTTGAAACTGCTATAAAAGGCTATGAGGACTCACTGTTTTAACAGGGAATTCGAAGCATCGTTACGCTGTCCAGATGGTTCAGAGCTCAGTCTTTGACAAACAACTCATCAGCAGTGTAACCCAGAGTTCTTTCATCACTCAGTTTAGTTCTATTCAGTTGTAAGGAAAGCATTGTGTTGAGGGCCCCGAAGAGCCTTCCGCTGGAGGGAGAAGGAACCCCTGGTCCCTCTCTT
>ML784577.1:0-23923 GCA_009831015.1 Picea engelmannii | reverse complement strand
TTTTATCATCTTTCGTCTTGTTCCAGGCACAACTAACATTGTTTTGCAGGTATCTAACACTTGGAAACCATTCACCTTCTTATAAGACTCATTATCAATCCTCTTATTCATCTCCAAACTTGACCTATAGGGGTTCTCATTCATCATCATCTCACTTTCCATCTCAATCCCCCTAGGGTCACCAGAATTCCCCCCTTGTGGTGATTGCATCATCACTAAAGAGAGGGGAGTGTCTATATAAGGTGAAAATGTGTAGGTACTCCTATAGTTGTCTCAACTTTGTAGCTTGGGTTGGGATTTTCCCAAGCTACAATCTGTGCAATAACACTCCTCAAGCAAGGTCCACTTGAAGAGGTTGTTGGTGAATGCACCTGTGTATGTGTCCTTGCATCTACATTTGTATTCCATTGTGTTGTTGTTTTTAGTTCTGTGGTTAAAATATTTATGTTGTTGTGATTATCCTTTTGTTAGCATGCCATGAACTTGTGGTTGGAAAAATGAACTATGGTTTTTTTCAATGTGCTATAGATTAGGTTTATTTCCAAAGCATTGAATTTTCTTTTCCATAATTAGTTTCTTTTCCATAACAATGAGTTCCAAGCAAGTTATTATCGACAACATAGTTTTAGTTGAAGGAATTATAGGGTTTTGTAGCACCAACCAATGATCCAAAGAAATATTATGCCTAGATGACTTCTACTGCAAAACATTATAATTCTTATCGTAGGAAATATGCAGATTCTAGAACACATGTAGTTTTCAATCCTTAAAACAAAGTAATATATAACCAAATTTGTAGCCTTGTACCTTCAAAAGTTGCATAAATTTTGCACAATACTTCATAAGTCTACAATGATTTGTAAATGAGGGAGTTATATCCCACTCACTTCACCAACACATATCCTTTGTGGAAATGTATTTGTTCACACAATATTTGCTCAAAATTGTTTATATGGCCTCTGTTCTCATCGCAATGCCAAATGAAAAATTCTCTACTCATTGTTCTCTAGAAGGAATGTAAGGATGGGTTTGCTTATTGTCTTTGTAAGGCCAAGAAATTACCCTTGGTGGAAAAATAAATACACCTTGCCAATTTTAAGAAAAAACAACCTCTGCGTTGTAATATGCTAACCAATAAACCCATTGTTTCTTAGTTAAAATGAAATTGATTGAAACCATAAAAATATTATTTCAAATGGATGACTACTCAAATCCACTGCACTCTATCTTATGCATACGCTACCCAATACTCAAAATCCTCACTAATCAAATAGAGGAATAGCTATGTCAATTGTTCAATTAGATGACAAGGTCACAATTAATACTCTCATTCACTGAAATCCTTATCTCAAGTGTTTCTTGGTTGAATGCAAGGCAATGGGAAGATGGGATGTGTGCATGGTTCTGAACTATAGTATTAGACATTAAGAATCATTCTTCAGTTCCCAAGGCATATTAAGATTATGGTACCATTTTGAAGAACTTAAACTTCTAGGGGTGTAGGGGTGTGAAGACATCAAACTATTATGGGCTATGAAGAAGAGAGTTGTCTTCTCCAATGTCAATCCTTGTTTATACATACAACATTATCCAACAAAGAATAAGAATAGGAATGCTTAAATATTCCAATGTGAAAACACTTTCACTTGGTTTTTCTTTTGTACCATCAAATATATAATGTTTTAGGAGAAATATATTCCACTTCAGAGTTAATGAAGAATAGAGATGTGTCCCCATTTCTATCACACATAGGGTTGATATATTGACATTCAACGTCCACCCAACACTTTACTATCCTTATTTCCTTTATGTGGTTGAAGGAAATGCCTGAGGCTTTGGTTGACCAAACGACCTTCTAAGGGAAAAAATGTGAATTTCAATCCATTGGGCTCTGTACCCAATTCAATTTGCCACCAGATGAAAATAAAACCAAGATGCATTGAGAGGGTGACTTGTATATTACAGGCATTGAAATGGCCCGAGAGAGTAAGGAATAAACTCAATCACTTAATTGAACTAAATAAGCCAATGGGCATGCAATAAAAAAAACTCAAGCGAGAGTGCATATGACTTTTCTCACTCATTCAATGGCTAGAGAATGAGGGGAGAGGTAAATGACAACAATACAAATTTAAGAACTCATGTACAAAAACATAAACATTTTCCAACAACCATCAAATTCTCACCATCAATTTTTGTTGGTTCTTAGATGAGCGGCTTGAGATAATTGTCAGTTGTAGCATTCACAACACTTTGAGGAAAAGGACATGGGAAACATTTGTTTGGTCACCATCAATTTTAATTCTTGTTAAGAGGGGTGGGTTGTTTTCTCTCCTTTGAGCCCGTAGCCTGAGCTGCGAAGAAGTATGCCTAAAAGTCCAACAAAGGCATTTTGTCCAAGGATGCGGCCGTGACCACACCGTACAGTGCATAAAATCTCAATTTAGGGCTTAAAATGTTAGCAGACACATGACCCAGTGTCTGGCGGCGAGGATCGATTGATGGAGAAGATCGTCGGTCGGCGGATATTTGTGGCTGACGGAATTATGCCATGTTTAGCACAGGAATCGGGCCTGCAATCTCGCTGAAATGATCCAGGCCGTCCATCCCAGAGGAGCACGTGGCACACAATTGGGCTCTATCACCACTTCGCCTATCGTGACTTTGAAGAGCAAGGATCAGCTCCCTCCCATCCACGAATCACGAAGTGTCGAAGGTGTCCAGGATTTGTACCCACAGTATCGCCGAAGAAGTTCAGGACCGTCTGATCAAGGAGGGACACATGGCACATGATTGGGCTCTACCGCCACTTCGCCTATCGTGACTTTGAAGAGAAAGGATCAGCTCCCTCCCATCCATGAAGCACGAAGTGCTGAAGGCGTCCAGGATTCGGGCCTGCAATCTCATCGAAATGATCCAGGTCGTCCATCCCAAAGGATCACGTGGCGCACAATTGGGCTTTATTGCCACTTCACCTATCGTGACTTTGAAGAGCAAGGATCATCTCCCTCCCATCCACGAAGCACGAAGTGTCGAAGGCGTCCAGGATTCGAACCCACAATATCACCGAAGAAGTTCAGGACCATCCGACTCCCTCCCATCCATGAAGCACGAAGTGCTGAAGGTGTCCAGGATTCGAACCTGTTAGCATCGGAAGTCACTCCTGGATTGCAGCAGGGGCAGAGCCCGACGCCCATCAGTTTATGTCACAATTTGCTTAATGGGGTGATCAAATGGAGGTTAACTCAAATGATATGGTCTTAACTCCGAAACTAGGCCAGGCATGCATGGGCAAGTGAGGTCTTAGGTAACTTTAGACAGTGAGTTGTAGTAAGGGTGAGTGGGGGGAAGACTTGTATCAGAGAGATGCAAGGGTCTATTGTAAACATCAGGTTCCTAACAGACTGTGGAAGAAGACATCTAAACTCAAGATCTTCTTACGTTCAAATGCAAAAAAAACAGAGAAAGCGATAATGCCACAATAAATCCTTTATCACAACATAATTGTCATAATTCATGCGAATTAGTCAAACACGAACTCTCTTAGTATAAGATGAAAACTTAGATGGGAAAAGAAGGACTGCCTGAGATTAAACAAGAAATCTTACATACATATGCATAACCAGAGCTAGGATATCTGTTAAAACTTTTACAATCGAGAGCTTTGCTCTACCATTGATACTTTACAAAATACAAAGACTGAGTTTATATACTCAGAGAAATTTGCCTAACAGAGGCGTGCCCAGTCACCCAAGGCTTGGTGTCCCTTCATTCAAAATCATACTGATATCCTTCTTCAAACACCACTTTAACTGCGTATGGCTCCTGCAAGGAGAGTAGCTGAGCCATTAAGAGCCAAGTTAGCGTGTGCAGACCTTCTATGGCTAATCGAGGACTGGGCATGGCCTCTTTGGAAAAAATGGTACACAGGACCCTCTCGAGCAGACCGTTGGCCAGGCTCTCCATATCTTGCACTTAATGCATGAAGAGAGGTTTCAACCACTCTTTATTACCTTCATTCATTCCCAGCAGGTATCGGGATCTAGATTACGTCGAACCGGCATCTGGAGAACACAATGCCCCCTTCTGAAACTCGACTCGGTGCTTTTGGCCTCCCCTTTGTACAACCCTTTTTACTTTCTCAAGTGACCACGGGTCGTGACCCTACGTCTATCTTCCAGAGTGCTTTTGGCGTTTCGGGGTTCGTGGATAGGAAGGAGGAAGTCTTCTTTCTTCGAAATCGCGATGGGAGAAAAGGCAGAGAACCTAATCGCACACCACGTGTTCATCCTGGATGAATGGCTAAGATCACTCTTGGCACTTTGGGGCTCGTCTCGTCGAATGATAAACATTAGCGCCCCTCCTTTAGGCCTTCTCCTCTGTGACCAGGCGCCAAAACCATGGGCCTAATTATGGGCGTTTTCGACGTTTAGGGATTTGAGGTTTCGAGGGTGCAAAGATGAGGTGCACTTACCCCTTGAATTCTCGAATGCCAACGTGACACGAATGTGCGTCGCGCGCCCTTCAGATGAACGACCCAGATAGTATTCGTTATTATAAAAGGGGGGTTGCCCCCATTTACAAGCTCGCTTGATGTGACCTGGTGCTAGGACCGTGGACTTGGCTCCAAAGGTGCTTTTGGCGTTTCGCCGATCGGAAATTTCAGCTATAAAGAATGGGAGGATCCTTAACTCCCGAAACACCGATCCCCAATACGCCGACTGACTGCCACCTATCTCAACTGGGTCGAACGACCCAGATTTTCCTTGAACTATTGGCGCTATCCTTCGTGCTAAATCCCGGGCAACTTGGCAGCCCTGAAATCTCAATGCACGTCGATCGGTTTTGTAGTTGGATCTCGGCTGCTGACATCAAAACTTCGCCCGCTCGCTTGACTTGTGATCGGAAAAGAGATTCTCCCGTGTTGCATTGGGGCACTTCCCGTGTAACCTACAGAATTGGGTATTTTTTTAGCCCAAGAAAAATAATGTCGCTAACATTAGGCTCCATGGGGGATAGAGTCATCCATGTGATGCTCTAAGAACTCATTCCGCAGCTTCAGTGCCTTGCTGTTGGGCTATGGAGTCAGGCTCAAAACATCCCACTGCTGAAAATACAAGCCGAAAAATAAAAGAAACAAAATAAAGACACATGCTCAAAGGAGCTTATTTATATACAATCCTAAACTAATAAAACACTTTACATGGGGCTAGGTGAAAGCAGATTTACACCATAGCCAATCAAGCAGCTTCCTGGATAGAAGCTCCTTCCTTATGTCAATGATCATCAGCAGATAGTGTAACCGTGACAGCAGAACGATTACACTCTTCAACTCCTCCTTACAGGCTGGAGTTGAGATGAAATAGGGCGGCTCCAAGGCATAGGGGAAATGCCACTCCATGTACTTGCTGACAGGGTCATAGAATGAGTGGCCCATCCTAGAAAACTGGCGACAAACAACCACCTGTGGCTGAATATCTCTGATAAGCACAGGTAGGAGGACAATTGACGCAGGCTCACTGATCTCAGGTGATGGTTGTTCGTTGATTGGCTCTGGATAGAACATGAAATGAGCGCTCAGCTGCTCCTCTGGTTCCTCCTCTTTTCCGTGCACTCCCCCATCTTGTAAAAAGGGAACGGTCTCCCGATCCTTCTCTTCAATCCCAAATGTAAATACATCATGGGAAATCTCATGAAGGAAGAAAGAATGATCCACTTCCACAATGGCTTCTTTGTTTAAATCTGAGACAGTAGGCTCATTTGGGGCAGATGCTAACGCATCCAAAAAATCTTCAATAATCTCCTCAAAAGAGCTACTTAGATCATCTGCTTCGAAGACTGGAAAATCCTCTTCGTTGTCTTCAGATTCCAATTTTGTACATTGGGAAGTGGGGAATATCGCCTGCTCCACTAGTTCACTCAGAGTGCCATCCTCCTCCCTGGGAACTTCATCACTCTCATAAACCCCCCCTGCTGCAGACAAATGGGGAGGAGAAAGGACGGAGCTCTGATCCAGGTCATCAGGATCATCCTCATAGCCTACATCCGAAACAGCTTCATCCAACATAGAGTTGTGGTATCCCTCACTACAGTTATGAAAAACTAACATAGAGGGATAAAACTCTTGGTAATAGGCGATGAAAGCTGCATGAAACTCTGAGAGTGAAGAAATGCTAGCAGGGGGTAAAGAATGATACCATTTATGAGCATCCCTTGCTAACGAGAACATGAACATTTTCAATAATACATCCTCATGATGTATCTCCCACTGACGCATGAGTTCATGAAACTCACTGAGGTGCTGACCAGGGTTTTCATCTTCACGCTTTCCAAATATGGGAAATAATCGCCCCATTCATTTAGAGAGGGGACAATATTAGGGAAACCAGGAATAGCAAAAAAATTAAAAGGAGCAAACCTGCGAGCAAGGATTTTCTCCATATCAAACCAGTGGAGTCGCCAATCGATCCTTGAATCATGGAGTCACTAGGTGAAAGATGCGCAGCTTTGAATGTGTCTGGTCCTTGTTCACTATCAAAGGCCAGATCCTAACGTTGTTGTTACCCCAGGAAGCTTCTCAGGCTGAGAAAGTAGTTGCTGAAACCTTCTCGAGAAAGCTCCTTAGGGTCGGCTTTCATGTGTGCTAATAGTAGCCACAGCTGAAACAGTGATGTGGAAACCTTGGAGTCGCCACGGTGGAGTTGCCAGGTGCACAGTAGCAATATTGAAGGGATTTGATGTCTGATGCACCTTCAGAATCAGAGGCTCAATGTCGTTCTGCCCAGGGAAAATCTTCAACTTCGTCCCCGGCAACGATGCCATAAATGTTAGCGTCTGAAGTCACTCATGGATTGCAGCAGGGGCAGATCCCGACGCCCATCAGTTTATGTCACGATTTTCTTAATGGGGTGATCAAATGGAGGTTAACTCAAACGATATGGTCTTAACTCCGAAACTAGGCCAGGCATGCATGGGCAAGTGAGGTCCTATGTAACTTCAGACAGTGAGTTGTAGTAAGGGTGAGTAGGGGGAAGACTTGTATTAGAGAGATGCAAGGGTCTGTTGTAAACATCAGGTTCCTAACAGACTGTGGAAGAAGACATCTAAACGCAAGATCTTCTTACATTCAAACGCAGAAAAAACAGAGAAAACGATAATGCCACAATAAATCCTTTATCACAACATATTTTCCATAATTCATGTGAATCAGTCGATCACGAACTCTCTTAGTATAAGATGAAAACTTAGACAGGAAAAGAAGGACTATCTGAGATTAAACAAGAAATCTTACATACAGATGCATAACCAGAGCTAGGATATCTGTTAAAACTTTTACAATCGGGAGCTTTGCTCTACCATTGATACTTTACAAAATACAAAGACTGACTTTATATACTCAGAGAAATTCGCCTAACAGAGGCGTGCCCAGTCACCCAAGGCTTGGTGTCCCTTCAGTCAAAATCGTACTGATATCCTTCTTCAAACACCACTTTAACTACGTATGGCTCCTACAAGGAGAGTAGCTGAGCCATTAAGAGACAAGTTAGCGTGTGCAGACCTCCTATGGCTAATCGAGGACTGGGCATGGCCTCTTTAGAAAAAATGGTACACAGGACCCTCTCGAGCAGACCGTTGGCCAGGCTCTCCATATCTTGCACTTAATGCATGAAGAGAGGTTTCAACCACTCTTTCTTACCTTCATTCATTCCCAGCAGGTATCAGGATCTAGATTACGTCGAACCGGCATCTGGAGAACACAATGCCCCCTTCTGAAACTTGACTCGACGCTTTTTGCCTTCCCTTTGTACAACCCTTTTTACTTTCTCAAGTGACCACGGGCCGTGACCCTACGTCTATCTTCCAGAGCGCTTTCAGTGTTTCGGGGTTCGTGGATAGGAAGGAGGAAGTCTTATTTCTTCGAAATTGCGATGGGTGAAAAGGAGGAGAACCTAATCGCACACCACGTGTTCATCCAGGATCAATGGCTAAGATCACTCTTGGCGCTTTGGGGCCTGTCTCATCGAATGATAAACATTAGCGCCCCTCCTTTAGGCCTGCTCTTCTGTGACCAGGCGCCAAAACCATGGGCCTAATTCTGGGCGTTTTCGGCATTTCGGGATTCGAGGTTTCGGGGGTGCAAAGATGAGGTGCGCTTACTCCTTGAATTCCCGAATGCCGACGTGACACGAATGTGCGCCGCGCGCCCTTCAGATGAACGGCCCAAATAGTATTCTCTATTATAAAAGGGGGCTGCCCCCATTTATAGGCTCGCTTGATGTGACCTGGTGCTAGGACCGTGGGCTTGGCTCCAAAGGTGCTTTCGGCGTTTTGCTGATCGACGATTTCAACTGTAAAGAATGGGAGGCTCCTTAACTCCCGAAACACCAATCCTCGATACGTCGACTGATTTGTCTCAACTAGGTCGGATGACCCAGATTTGCCTTGAACTATTAGCACTATCCTTCGTGCTAAATCCCAGGCAACTTGGCAGCCCCGAAATCCCGATGCACGTCGATCGGTTTTGTAGGTGGATCTCGGTTGCTGACATCAAAACTTTGCCCACTCGCTTGACTTGTGATCGGAAAAGAGATTCTCCTGCGTTGCGCTGGGGCACTTCCCGTGTAACCTGCAAACCTGGGTATTTTTTGAGCCCAAGACAAATAATGTCGCTAACAGGACCCACAGTATCGTCGAAGAAGTTTAGGACCGTCTGATCAAGGAGGGACACGTGGCGCACGATTGATCTCTATCTCCACTTCGCCTATCGTGACTTTGAAGAGCAAGGATCAACTCCCTCCCATCCACGATATGCGAGATGTGAAGGCGCTTCTGGGTGCGGGCCCACGGTCATAGCATTGGGTCATACGGAAAAGAGACAAAGTAGATGAGGGATGTGGAGCCAATGTGTTCAAGGAAAAATGATCGTGGTCGTCAGTCTTAAATCCAATCCAACTGTTGATCCTGGAAGGTCGTTTCGCGAGATTGGGCACCAGGAAATTTGAAGGCAGGGGAAGTAGAAATCCCCAAAAGAAGAAATTTTGGAGAGAGGCGCCAGGTCATGGCCCTGGTTTACATTGAGGGCGGTGCCAGAAGAAAGGGAGGCTAACCTCCGAGCCTTATAGAGCAGACACATGGTCTTCTCCTGAGGGTATCGTCTCGGCCACTCCCTGGGGAATCAGTTAATGAAAATTGAGCAGGTAGGTGAAACCTCGGCTCGAGCCATAAATGGAAGGTATGGGAGGCCTGGAGCAATTAGCCCATGGTACCCTTGTGTGAAGGTCCCCCCCCCTGCACAAGCCATGCTAAGTTAAGGTGGCGTCTGACGAAGGATTTATGTCCAGGTTTGACTGTAAAGATGCCACGCCTTGGAGGTTTGAGCACGCCTCTGTTGGGCGAATTTTTCTAAGTATATATACTCAGTTTTTCTATTTTTGTAGGCATCAATGGTAGAGCAAAGCTCCCAATTATAAAGTTTTAATAGACATCCTAGTTCTCTGGTTATGTATCTATATGTGAGATTTCTTGTTTTATAACAGACAGCTTTCTTATCCCATCTAGTTTCATCTCATACTGAGAGAGTTCATCATCGATTGATTCGCATGGATTACTGTGACTATGTTAAGATAAAGGATTTATTGTAGCACCGTTATATTCTCTAGTGTTGCCTACATTTGAGCGTAAGAAGTTCTTACGTTCAAGTTTTTCTTCTACAGGTTGTCAGAAGCTCGATGCCTACAACAACCCTCAACTTTTCCTCATAGAAGTCTTCCTCCTATTCACCCTTACTACAACTCATTGTCTGAAGTTTAACTAAGACCTCACCTACCTATGCATGTCCAGCCTAGTTTCAGAGTTATAACGATATTGTTCCGAGTTTTCTTCCACTTGATCACCCTCTATAAACAAATCGTGACATAAACTGATGAGCGTCGGGCTCTGCTCCTGCTGCAATCCAGGAGTGACTTCCAACGCCAACATTTTTGGTGCCGTTGTCGGGGATGAAGTTGAAAATTTTCCCCGAGATTGAATGACATTGAGCCTCTGATTCTGAAGGTGCATCAGGCATCAGAGCCTTTGAAGATTGTTACTGTGCACCTGGCGACTCCATTGTGACGACTCCACTGTGGCAAACCTACCATTTTAATTGTGGCTTTCAGAGGTAGACACACACGGTCCCATCCACAACTGCCTCTAGCTACGCCTGAAGCTGAGCCACAGGCGATTTTCAAAAAAGGAAAGGCCTCTGAAGGAGAAACTTTCACCGCCGAACCAGGTAATTTGTCGTCTCCTTCTGTAGAAACCCCTTTTTCTTCTCCTCAGCTTCGCAGCAGACCGTTTTCTGAAGCCTCCCGTTTCCTGAATTTCGGAAGTGTTCCTACCGAGTTGTCTCCTCCTGGTTTTGGACTAGAGGGAGAAACCCTTGTCACTTCCCTTACCCCTGTAAGCATGTTTCCAGTATCCCTGGTTCAATCTCCTTCCCCTCCGAGTTCTCATCCACCTAATATCCCTATTGCAAGAGCAAATCCCCCTATGACCAGAATGGAAGCTATTATAGCTGCTAGGTATGCTCCCCTTGTGTTACCTCAGCCTCTCAATGCCCTTCCAGCAGATGGTTACCTCAAGCAGCTGCCCAAGTTTACAGGCGAGGGGGACATAACTACAGAAGAACACCTTGAAGCCTTCTACAGTTTTACAGACGATCTTGTTATCATGCATGCAAATGTATGGATGAGGATTTTCATCCATAGTCTTGAAGGCAAGGATAGAAAGTGGTTTAGGGCCCTGCCTCCTGGATCTATTGATGGGATTGAGGATTTTGATAGTGCCTTTTTGAGACAATGGGGAGACAAAAAGGACTTCATGTATTACATGACTGAGTTTGGGTCTTTGAAGAGAAAGGAAGGAGAGTCTGTCTATGACTTCTCCAAAAGATTTAATAAAATGTACAATAGGATCCCCACCGAGATAAAGCCCTCCGAAGCCTCTGCAAAGATCACTTATGCCAGCGCTTTTGATCCTGATTTCTGCCTCCTGCTGAGGGAAAGGAGAGCCACCACTCTAGCTCACATGCAGGACGCAGCCGTAGAAGTAGAGTCTAACATATTGGTTGTTGACCAACTCAGGAATAAGGCTAACAGAGACGTATCCAGGAGAAGAACAGAGGCCTCCCCATCCCATTCCTCTCCCCTTCCCTTTCAGACGAATGAGGTAACTAAAGTACTAAAATCCCTTTCGGCTAGGATGGAGAGGTGGGAGTTTGAGGGGAAGCCCACGTACAAAAACCCCCATAATACTGATAATAGAGGTTTCAGGAGGCCTGGTAACAATATGCCACAGACTTCGCCAAAGGAACAAAGAAGCAGAGATAGGGATGATCAGAGGATTCATACCCCTCTCTAGAATAGCCTAGTTGCTCATGAGGAAGGGGAGGAGATGGATGAACTCGACCCTGAGATCCACTACATCGAGGACACTTCCCCTTTTCCTCATTTGACGCAATTTGCATATGAAGAATCCCTTATCAACACCCAAATCAACGAGTTGAGTAAAGGGGAAAAGGCCAGCAACACTCCTAATAGATACAATCTCAGGTCAAAAAGGAAAGAAGGAAATTTTGATAGCCAGGATCAGCCCCTCATAGCAGAAAGGCCTACTAAAGCTGCAACAACCACTACTAAAGAAAAGAAAACTTAGAATGCTTCACCAACAACCAAGGAACTTGTCTCCGAGGTAAGGGAATCTCCTAAGTCTCTCTCCTCCTTTAGTTTTGAGCATGAGATTCAGAAGATTAGAATTCCTGTACCCCTCTCCGAACTAGTTAAAAATGAAGATTTCAAAAAGTCCCTCTCCAAGCTGCTACAATTTGAGCCCCCCCAGCCTTCCACGGACTCAATAAATCTCCAAGATGAAAAGCCAGCAGTTGTCCTAGGTCCCATGGTAGAAGATAGAGATGATTCATCCCCTCCTTTCTACACATCCCTGAACATACACGATAAAGTGTTGCATAATTGCCTCATGGATTCAGGGGCTTCCCATAACCTTATGCCCAAAATAGTAATGGAAGAATTGGGACTGGAGGTGACAAAGACTTATCATGATTTGTACTCTTTCGATTCAAGGAGGGTGCAATGCCTTGGAGTCATCAAATACTTGGCGGTCTCTCTGTTTCAGTTGCCAATGAAGAGTGTGGTCATGGACATTGTAGTGGTCGACGTTCCTCCCAAGTTCGGCATGCTGCTATCAAGATCTTGGACTAAAAATCTTGGAGGAACATTACAGATGGATCTCACATATGCTACTATTCCAGTTTTTGGAGGGGAACATAGGAGGCTGTACAGAGAAGCCCAGCTAGCCTACATTGTTAGCGATGAGAAAAACCCTACCAATCACCCTATCTTTGTGCTAGGCATTGATTTGGGATCTAGTTTGTTACAACTCATTGATGCTCCTGAAGCCCCTTTCCAAATAAGAAAGCAACCCTTGTTTGATCATGGGACACCTCCTCCAACCACCTCTATTTGGAAAATGTTTTTCGACGGAGCTTCTTCTAGCGAAGGCGTTGGCGCTGGAGTGGTCTTTGTGTCGCCTTGTCAAGAAGCCATATCCCTGTCATACAAGCTTGAATTTGAAGCAACTAATAATGTGGCAGAATATGAAGCTCGTGTTCTAGATTTAAGGGTTGCAAAAGAAATGGGGATTGAGGGAGTAGCAGTGTTCGGAGATGCTGAGTTGATTATCCAGCAAGTCAAAAATGCTTACCAGACTAAGCATCCTCGGCTCAGAACTTACAAAGAGGAGGTATGGGACCTGATTGACAATTTCTTCTCGACTTTCAACATCTCTTTTATTCTAAGGGAGCAAAATGCTTTGGCTGATTCTTTAGCCGTTTCAGCTAGCCGGTTCAAGATCCCTCTGTGATCTATGGTCAAATATAATGTTGAGATAAAATATAGGCCCTCCGTACCGGATAATGTCAAGCATTGGAAGGTATTTGAAGATGATCTTGAAATCGAAAAGTTTCTCCAATCTGTTGATGATTTTTCTGCATTGCACATTGATCAGGATCATGACCTTGAAGGTGACCCTGACCCTGAGGTGTTTTTAAATGAAATTGCTAATCACCAAATTATTCAGCTGCCTAGCAATCACATTCCGAGGGGACTAGTCCCTTTAGAAAGATTGTTCGATGGGAATGGTGTGGCAGTAAAGGGTAGGGTTTCAGATGAAAATGATGACACAACTGAGTGCAACATTGGCACACAGGAGGAGCCTAAGTTTGTCAAGTTGTCAAGAAGCTTCACCAGAGAACAGAGGGCCGAATATACCGAGTTATTAAGAGAATTTGTCGATGTGTTTGCATGGACCTATAAAGACCTCAAGATATATGACACATCCATCATTGAACACAAGATCCCACTAAAGGAAGAGGCTAGGCCATTGAGGCAGAAGCTAAGACAGATAAATCCCATGTTGCTGCCTATCATGGAAAAAGAAGTGAAGAAGTTGTTAGATGCCAAAATCATTGTCCCCTTGAGATATTCTGAATGGGTGGCCAATTTGGTCCCGGTAAGGAAGAAAAGTGGCAAAATCAGGCTTTGCGTTGACTTCAGGAATCTGAACAGAAGCTCAAGAAAGGACAATTACCCCCTACCTAAGATGGAACAAATATTGCAGAGGGTAACTGGTGCATCCAGGATATCCATGATTGATGGATTTTCTGGCTATAATCAGATATCGGTCTTGCCTGAGGACAGGGAAAAGACAGCCTTCACCACTCCTTGGGGCACATTCATGTATGCCAAAATGTCGTTCGGACTAATGAATGCAGGAGCAACATTTCAACGAGCCATGGACATAGCCTTCATCGGAGAGAGAGATCAGTTTGTGGTGATCTATCTGGATGACATCACAGTCTTCTCTAGGTCTGATAAAGAGCACTGCTATCAGTTAAGAAAAGTTTTCTCGAAATGTTGGAGGTTTGGTCTTTCCCTAAATCCCAAGAAATCTTTGTTTGCTATGATGGAGGGAAAGTTGTTAGGCCACATAGTATCAGCAAAAGGAGTGAGAATTGATCCCAATAGAGTAGAGGCAATTCAGACCCTATCACTTCCCAGGTCTAAGAAAGAAGTCCAGGCCTTTTTAGGAAAGATTAACTTTCTGAGGAGGTTCATCTCAAATTTTGTTGAACTAGTGAAACACATCACAGCCATGCTAAAAAAGGGAAATGAAGTGAAGTGTACCGTTGAACCTAGGGAATCTTTTGTCCAAATAAAAAGGGCATTAACTGAGGCACCTATGCTGATCAGTCCTGACTATTCCAAAGACTTCCTAGTTTTTTCTTTTGCTTCTTTTGATACAGTAGCAGCGGTCTTATTGCAGAAAAATGAGGAAGGGCGAGAGAAACCCATTGCCTTCTTCAGTAAAGCATTAAGAGATGCATAAATCAGGTACGAAATCATGGAGAAACGGGCCTATGCCTTGGTGAAATCTCTCAAATCTTTCAGAGTCTATGTCTTGCATTCAGGAGTGACTGCATACGTTCCTTCGGACTCTGTGAAGGACATCCTTATACAGCCTGACATAGATGGGAGAAGAAGTAAATGGATTGCTAAGATCCTTGAGTTTGACCTGGAAATAAAGCCCACCGAGTTGGTTAAGGGGAAGGGTTTAGCTAAGCTACTGGCTGAATCCAATTGCAGAGCCTTGGGGGTTAGTTGGATCAATACTTTCTCAGGAACTCAACAGGCTGAGTTGCCTAGCCAAAGCTCTCAGGACGGCTCGCCACTAACAGAATGTGCCTGGTATCGAGACATTTTGTACTTTCTGGAGGAGTTGAAGCCCCCTGATGGAATGGGTAAAAGTAAAGAAAGATATTTAAAACTCAAGGCGATCAAATATTGCCTCATTGACCAAGTCTTGTACTGGAGAGACCCTCTAGGGGTGTTACTGAGGTGTTTGAACCCACAGGAATTCCAGAAGGTTATATTTGATTTCCATAGCGGCCTTTGTGGAGGACATTATTTTTGGAAGAACACATCTAACAAAATTCTCAGAGTTGCGTACTATTGGCCCACCTTATTTACCGATGTTTGCAGAGAAGTTAGAGCTTGCATCAAATGTCAAAGGTTCTAAGGAAAGAAACAGCTTAGACCATTTCCACTGAAGCCTGTAGTAGCTTTAGCACCTTTTCAACAGTGAGGGCTGGACTTCATCGGAGAAATCCACCCTCCCTCAAGTGGCCAACACAGATGGATCCTGACTACAACAGACTATTTCACCAAGTGGATAGAAGTTGCCCCCAATAGAAGTGCATCACACAAAGTAATTATCAGCTTCTTGGAGGATATCATAGCCAGATTTGGCTATCCCAATAGGATTGTCACTGATAATGTTGCTTCGTTCAAATCTGAGCCTCTGATGAAGTTCTGTGAACAGTTCGAGATCTTGCTAATTCACTTCACCCCCTATTATCCTCAAGGAAACGGACTGGCAGAATCTTCCAATAAAACCCTAATCAAGCTCATTAAAAGATTATTGGAAGACAATAAGAGGGCTTGGGATTCAAAGCTCAAATTCTCTCTATGGGCTGATCGAGTGACAACGAAGAAGTCCCTGGGCACCTCGCCTTTTTAGCTGGTTTACGGAATAGAGGTGGTTTTTCCCACTCAGCTCACCTTACCTGTAGCGAAGTTCTTTCAAGATTATGAAGGAGAGCCAGATCATATGGTTAGAAGGATTCATCAGATGGTGGAAGTACAACATATCAGGGAACAGGTGATGGACACAGCTTAAGTGGGATGCACCCAGACAAGATAAGGGAAAACACAACAAGTTTGACGCCCTATGGATCGGGACCTTCAAAATCTCTGAGGTTTTCTCGAATAACATGTACAGGTTGCAGGATTTGGAGGGTGAGGAGGTTTTTAACAGCCCAGTAAATGGGCATTTTCTGAAGAAATGTTTTGTTTGAGCCTTAGACGGTTCCTTTGTTTGTAAATGACTCCCTAGCCCAATAGCAAGGCACTGAAGCTGCAAATGAGTTCTTAGATCATCACAGGGACGAATCTATCCCCCATGGAGCCTAATGTTAACATTAATTCTTGTTAAGAGGGGTGGGTTGTTTTCTCTCCTTTGAGCCCGTAGCCCGAGCTGCGAAGAAGTAGGCCTAAAAGTCCAACAAAGGCATTTTGTCCAAGGATGCGGCCGTGAGCACACTGTGCAGTGCATAAAATCTCAATTTCGAGCTTAAAATGTTAGCAGACACATGACCTAGTGTTCGACGGTGAGGATCGATCGATGGAGCAGATCGTCGGTCTGCGGATATTTGCGGCCGACAGAATTATGCCATGTTTAGCACAGGAATCGGGCTTGCAATCTCGCCGAAATGATCCAGGTCGTCCATCCCGGAGGAGCACGTGGCGCACGATTGGGCTCTATTGCCACTTCACCTATCGTGACTTTGAAGAGAAAGGATCAGCTCCCTCCCATCCACGAAGCACGAAGTGCCGAAGGCGTCCAAGATTCGGACCCACAGTATCGCCGAAGAAGTTCAGGACCATCCGATCAAGGAGGGACACATGGCGCACGATTGGGCTCTATCGCCACTTCGCCTATCATGACTTTGAAGAGCAAGGATCAGCTCCCTCTCATCCACGAAGCGCGAAGTGTCGAAGGCGTCCAGGATTTGGGCCCGCAATCTCGCCGAAATGATCCAGGCCGTCCATCCTGGAGGAGCACGTGGCGCGAGATTGGGCTTTATCGCCACTTCGCCTATCGTGACTTTGAAGAGCAAGGATCAGCTCCCTCCCATCCACGAAGCGCGAAGTGCCGAAGGCATCCAGGATTCGGACCCACGGTATCGTCGAAGAAGTTAAGGACTGTCCGATCAAGGAGGGACACATGGCGCACGATTGGGCTCTATCGCCACTTCGCCTATCGTGACTTTGAAGAGCAAGGATCAGCTCCCTCCCATCCATGAAGCGCGAAGTGTCGAAGGCGTCTAGGATTCGGACCCACGGTATCGCCGAAGAAGTTCAGGACCGTCCGATCAAGGAGGGACACGTGGCGCACGATTGGGCTCTATCGCCACTTTGCCTATCATGACTTTGAAGAGCAAGGATCAACTCCCTCCTATCCACGATACACGAGATGTGAAGGTGATTCTGGGTGCGGGCCCACGATCATAGCACTAGGTCATATGGAAAAGGGACAAAGAAGATGAGGGACGTGGAGCCAATGTGTTCAAGGAAAAATGATTGTGGCCGTCAATTTTAAAGCCGATTCAACTGTTGATCCTGGAAGGTTGTTTCATGAGATTGGGCACCAGGAAATTGGAAGGCAGGGGAAGTAGAAATCCCCAAAAGAAGAAATGTCGAAGTTCCCTTGGAGAGAGGCGCCAGGTCATGGCCCTGGGTTACATTGAGGGCGGTGCCAGAAGAAAGGGAGGTTAACCTCCGAGCCTTAGAGAGAAGGCACGTGGTCTTCTCCTGAGGGTATCGTCTCGACCACTCCCTGGGGAATCAGTTAATGAAAATCGAGCAGGTAGGTGAAACCTCAGCTCGAACCATAAATGGAAGGTATGGGAGGCCTGGAGAAATCAGCCCGTGGTACCCTTGTGTACAGGTCCCCCCCTGCACGAGCCATGCTGAATTAAGGTGGCATTTGACGAAGGATTTATGTCCAGATTTGACTGAAAAGACGCCACGCCTTGGAGGTTCGAGCACGCCTCTGTTGGGCGATTTTTTCTGAGTATATATACTCAATTTTTCTATTTTTGTAAGCATCAATGGTAGAGCAAAGCTCCCGATTATAAAGTTTTAATAGACGCCCTAGTTCTCTGGTTATGTATCTGTATGTGAGATTTCTTGTTTTATAACAGACAACTTTCTTATCCCATCTAGTTTCATCTCATACTGAGAGAGTTCATGATCGATTGATTCGCGTGAATTACTGTGACTGTGTTAAGATAAAGGATCTATTGTAGCATCGTTATATTCTCTAGTGTTGCCTACATTTGAGCGTAAGAAGTTCTTACGTTCAATTTTTTCTTCTACAGATTGTTAGAAGCTCGATGCCTACAGCAGCCCTCATCTTTTCCTCACAGAAGTCTTTCTCCTATTCACCCTTACTACAACTCATTGTCTGAAGTTTAACTAAGACCTCACCTACATGTTCATGTCCGGCCTAGTTTCGGAGTTAGAACGATATTGTTCCGAGTTTTCTTCCACTTGATCACCCTCTATAAACAAATCATGACATAAACTGATGGGCGTCGGGCTCTACTCCTGCTGCAATCCAAGAGTGACTTCCAACGCCAACAGCTTCCAACATGCTAGTATTGTTCTTTAATGGTGTCACAGAAGAAATCCCATGTAGGGGAAACCACAAACATTGCATATTCCTCCACGACCCTTTGCTGAGAGTAAGTATCCCACCAATCTTTAACATTGGGAATGGTCTTGAGGAGTGAAAAAGTGATATTTTCCCTATAAGAAAAATTGTGGACCGAAAAATACCCTTCGAGTAGATTCAACCATTTATCTACAGCATCTGCATCTATCAGTCCTTCAAATAATGGAATACAAAAATTTACTTGTACCTTGAAGGGCGTTGCATGACCGCTTGATGAAGATGCTTCTTGTGGGCAGTCGTCGAAGGATCTACGTGAAGTTGTCCATAATTTCATTCCTTTGTCGTGTGAGGGCTTCCTCGAGCAACATTTTAATATGATCTCTTGCTCCATCATCTTTCTTTTCGTCTCCTATGGGTTGTTGTCAGGCTCAGCGCGACCGATCTTGTAATGGCTCGATTGGTTCAAGTCCCAACTTCTTGTACCCAGATCTTGTCGGGGACATGCACGAAGAAAAATAAATGAAAAGAAAACCGCTCTGATACCACTGATCTGGATTTAGGAGCGGAACGAACTGATTAACATACTGAATACAATAAACAAAGAGATATGAAGAATAACACAAATATCCAGTGAACAATATCTTCTATTGAATAATGAAATAGGCTGGAATTCTAAAACTGCAAATCTGAAACACTTGCTCGAATGGTGGTAGCTATCTCTGAGAAGAGATGTGGCTACTACGTGCATCCAGCTGAGAAGAATCGATTATAATGAGGCTGGGAAGACATTTTGATATTACTCATGAATGCCAAAACCCTAAAAATCCAAAAACCTAACTCTAGAAGGTGAAATGCCAAAAGTCATGTGGGCCCCTATGGGTAAGTTGGTGTAAGTTGGTACCTCAACTTCCCAGGGTTGTAACTCTTGCATACAACCTCTATTTTAGGCACGTGATAGATCGTTGGAAAGGTCTTTCAAAGAACTACACATTCTGCCATTAAACTCTGACTCCGTCTACAATTTGACTGTGGCGAGCCAAAAAAAAAATGTTTAGGGCCCCAAAACGGCCCTGGAAGTACAACAAGATGTGTTGACATGAAAACATACAAAATAAGGCAGTTGGATTAGGAGAGAGGCCACCAGTATCCACCTAGAGGATGTGTGGGGCTTCAGATGTCCCCAGAAGTGTAAAATCCACAATTACAAAGAAGTACATAAGAATGTGTTGAACAAAAATGGACAAGAGGAGTCAGTTGGAATAGGTGGGTGGCCACCAATATCCACCTGGATCATAAATCACCAATCTCGTTTGTATACATTCAATAAGTTTATTGTTAAATCTGATTTTTCTTTACTACACATACATGTCGATAATGATAGTAGATTATAGCATGAGATATTTAGTCGTCTCAAATTCAAATACATGCAACAACTTGGCCAAAAGGGAATGGTCACAGGCTTGCCCAACATACACTTTTCCAAAGGAGTTTTTCAAGGATGCATTCTTGGCAAACACCTTCAAGACAATTTTGAGAAAGGAAAGGATTGGAGGGCCTCCTCTCCCTTGGATCTCATCCACAATGATCTAATGGGACCCTTTCTACATCCATCCATTAGCAAGGCGAGGTACGAGCTTACATTTATTGATGATTTGTCACGATACACTTGGGTGTTTTTTCTCATGCAAAAGTATAAAGTTTTTGAACATCTCAAAGACTTCAAAGCTCATGCAAAGACTCAGTCTAGGAGGAAGATCAAAATCCTCCACATAGACAATGGGGAGGAATATGTGAACCAAGATGTCCAAGATCTTTGTTCAGAGGCCGATATACAATTGCATCATACAATATTGTTGTGTCGGGCATCAACGACCTCCTTTTTCTTGTATATTTACTTACAAATCCTCTCTCCAAGAAAATGGAACTCCCTACAAAAACTTATTGTCTTGAAAATTTTCCTTAATATTGATCATTGATTACCCCTCTCTCAGCAATTTTCTTAGTTTGATTGGGATTGCATCTTTGTTCTTTATACTTAAACAGATTTTGAAAATAAGGTTTGGTCATCACGCAAGTTCTTATAAACTCCTCTGGTGTATATTAGAGGAGTTCCCTTTAAGTGTTTTAAGCGTTCTGGTATTAATAAGGTATAAACATGCTCGCTAGAAAATTTGGGATTAAATATTATAAGAGCGTGGTTATCTCACTTTTAGGTGTGAAAACTGTGTCTGGTATGCTTTGGATGTATATTTGATGGTTGAGACAAGTGATTGTACATAATAGTATGGTACAAGACAAATGAATAGTGAGATAGCCATTCGATGGCAAGTGTAACATCGACACTAAGTTCTAGTACAACTATGTTGGGTATGCTTTGGATGTATGTTCCAATGATGACACAAGTGGTTCACATTTCTAGGAGTTGCTCTACCACATATTAGATAGATATATCCATATATGTGTGTTTTCTTCTGAGATCTTGCTTGTTATTAGAAGTTTCTCTCAGTTTTAAACTTGTAATAAATTAATGATTTCATGACTTAAAAAACAAAAGTTAAGATTAGTTGTGAAGCATTACAAAATCAATATTTTGTGGTGTACAATAGAATGTTTTAATATTCAAAGATTTGTATTCACATTGCTCAAGAATCTTATATTAATTACATTTATTAGAAGTTTCTCCAAGTTTTAAACTTGTAATAATTTAATGATTGCATGACTTAACAAAACAAGAATAATTAAGATTGGTTGTGAAGTATTACAAAATCAATATTTTTGTGGTGTATGATGGAATGTTTTAATATTCAAAGATTTGTACTCACATTGTTCAAGAATCTTATATTAATGATATAAAAGAAATATGATTTTACAATGCCTATCCTTTTCAATATACAAGTAATTTTTTATACGTTAATGTTTGTAGAATTGAAGTCTTCTTTTTCTCTCGTTGGAGACAAGTTTTTACATGAAACAAATAGTAAATAGACATGTCAATATACCATTCAATAATAAATAATCATGTCACAAATCAGTCTCTTTTACTAGTTTTGTTGGTTGATGCTTATTCACACATTCTCTATTTTCAAATAGTTTAGTTTTTTATTAAAAATTTTGTACACGAAGGGCTTTTTATTCAATTTTTTTTACACCAAGAACCTTCTATTTTCAATATGATCTTCTTATAATCACTCTCTTTTGCTAATATTTTTTGTTAGCATTCTTATTCACACATTTTCTATTTTATGTCCAAAAGCATTTCAAACTAGTGTCCAAAGTCGTGAATTACAGTTATGAACCAAAAGCATTTCAAACTAGTTCTCAAAGTAGTGAATTACAAAAGTTTGGGTCGCGAACCAATAAAAATTGTCAAAGTATTTGAGGGTCGGAGCAATGAAATAAGCGCTAGGGCATATAGTGAGTTTTTGGGGCAAATTTGAGTAAAGAGGAAGACGAAACCTGCGTGCGAAGTTTACATTGAAATAGGAAGGAAATATTTGATCTCTGTTTAGTGAGACAGAGGAACTAAGATTTAATATTTTGTTGGAAGGTTAGATCAATCTAAAGATCAGGTTGCTTGACGATAAGAAGGAAGACCATGAGATTTGGTCATGGAAACAAACTTGGTCTATTGCAATGACGGAGCCAACCGCACTCATCAGCGATTTACCACGAGATCTATTGTGCCCAAAAATATTTATCTCAACGCCCCTCAGATCCACATAAACCTCAACGATCGCCACTGGATACGAGCAACACATTGAAAGCATTGATATCCCCCCCAACAAGAGAGAGCAAGCACCGGTTCGAATCGTCGATATCTCCCTCAGTAGCAGAGAGAAAGCACTGGTCTGAATTGACGATATCTCCCTCAGCCACCACCAGATACGAGCAGGTTGCAACAGATAACACTGAACAATGAACAGGATTATGGCGTTGCCCATCGACCCTCAGGATTCGACGTGATCTGACATTTATTAGTTTATCTATCTTCTAGTGATGTGGTAGTGTGGCAACAAGGATTCATTTATGGCATTTACTTCTATACAACTACTTCCCTATAGGCTGTGTATAACCCAGCCTCCAGGTCCCAGGCCCTAGCCCTATATTATATGTTGGTAACCCTAATACATATAGTGCACATGTGACATACCCATTAGAGTTTTTGACAGGTACTCGACACAGTTACACATCAATTTGACAAGTGGATAATTTTAATGCAAGTCGGTAATGATGTGTGCTTTTTATAACATGTCAAATACAAGTTGCAAGACAAAATACGAATTGTAGCCCGTCAAATTCTAGGCCTGCTTGTATGACCTGTTGTACTTTTTGGTCACTCCAATAATCTACTCATTGAATGTACTCTACCCTTTTCTAGATCTCTCATCGTCTTCTCATGTGTGTGATTGGTCTCTCTTATCTTATCCTATTTACGCTTTGAAAAAAGATAACTAATCTTCTCAATCCTCCCTAGCAACTAATCTACTCACTCCTCCCTTGTCGAGGTTAGGTTTGTGATAAAATCATGGATATCTCATTGTTGGGTATGAACACTCTTTCATGAATGCTTTGGACGTATATTTGATGGCTGAGACAATTGGTTGTACATAATAGTATGGTACAAGACAAATGGATAGTAAGATAACCATTCGATGCCAAGTGTAACATCGACACCAAGTTCTAGCACAATTATGTCGGTTATGCTTTGGACGTATATTCCATTGATGAGACAAGTGGTTGTACGTAATAGTATGGTACAAGACAAATGTAGATTGAGATAAGCATTCAATGCCAATTGTAACATCGACACCAAGTTCTAACTCTATTCCACTAGCCTATTGATGGTTTCCAAAGGTCGTTAACATTAAAACATTGAAGAAGATTGAAGAAGATAGCAGCACGTGAAAATTAATAACATTATTCTTTTTTAGGAAAAAAAAAAAGTCTGAATCTTCTTAGATTTTTAGGAGTAGTTTGAGTTTTGCATGGATCAAAGTTTCATACATTTCAGAACTTTTAGTGTTTTTGTCCCATTTTAAACCAATCCAGATGTTCAGAAAATCAACCAGAGTTCTGGATTAACCGAAAATTTAAAACTGCACCACCTAAAAACCTGCTGCAAAAATAACTTTACTCCTGAATTAACACACTCCGTTATAAGTGTGTCACTTGTAGTGACTTAATGAATCATGAATGGTGAGTTTAGGCAATGATTGTCTTAATATGATCACTGCATACCAAATTTATTAAGAAATTTCAGCAAGCTCCCAGGCAGCTTCATTGTAAACATGGGATATCATTTGCTTAATTTAATGCTTTGCACTACTTTGGCATGTAATCAATTGTTCTGTCACAAGCTTGTACTGTCTCTTCCAAGTTTGTTTGGTGCAAACATCGAATCACATTAAGCATTTGGGGTCACTAGGAGTGCATGCAAGATTCAAGCAGTAGAGATGGCAAGTCTACATAGGAGTGCATGCAGTATTCAAGCAGTAAAGATGGCAAGTCTACATAAGTATGTTGTTTATTAAAGTTTTCTCAAATCATTTGTCTGATTTTAAAGGAAACCATC
>ML784576.1:344607-360006 GCA_009831015.1 Picea engelmannii | reverse complement strand
TGATGATTTTCGGTCATACCTTGAGGACTTTGATGAGTACTCCTCTGAGCACCTGGATCCTTTCCATGAAGATGATTTTCAACCACCGTTGTACTCAGGTCTTGATAGGAGTAAGGACATTGTTTGCCTGAAAAGGGGTCCTTGTGACAACTTTCTCCAGGCACCTCCAATTACTTTACTTTGTTGTGTCTCTAGAGGTGTAGTTGGGAGATATGTCTTTTGTATTGAGCTTCCTCTAGGACAAACCCTAGAGTCCAAGGGTTGGTCAAAGACTTCAAGAATAAGTATGTCATCTCAGCTTTTCAACTTTACCTTAAGAGTTTGCCAGTCATCTACTAAATCCTTGTCAATCCCTTCCAGGGCTTCAGATTATGAGAACGTCCTAGGTAGCAAGCTTGCAAACCTATTGAGTCAGTTTTCTGAACCTTTGACTTTTCACGATCCCTTCGTGAAGTGGATGGAACACTTTCCTCAGAGATTGACTTGGCAAGATTTTATCCCTCCCACCCGCCTCCATGAGTTAGACTTTATTATTTCCAACGATACAATACATTCTCTAACCCATGTTAGTTTTGTGCTTGACTTGTCATTGTTTTGGTTTATGATGAAGCACAAAGGCAGGTATTGTGGCACTGTTATCCCCCACTTTTAGGGATAACTAAGAACATTATGTCTCGAGGCCCACAGGTCCTTGACATGGAGTACCAAGAGCTAGATCGACTTGAGCATGGCCCTAAAGGGCCCATCTTTTCTTCCTTTCAGCACCTCCACCTTGTCAGCAGCAGCAGCATCCATCACCTCGGCTTGGTCCTGTAGCAGAGATGGATCTTGCTCCATGGAGTAATGAGTCCGGGTATCATGGTATGTGTCACTCTGATCCTCAAAACCTTTGAATGTGTGCATTTAATTCTTTTTGTTTCTAACGGGTGCTTGGTTCTTATACTTATCCACTTGACCATGTCTGGGGGGAATGACAGGATGCCCTAGTAAGCTTGTGCCCATAGGTTTTGAGTTGCCACTCAGGGGATTTCTGAAGAGTCATCGTCTGCTCCCGTCATACTTACCACTTTCCATCTTACTTCCCGCTCATCCATCCCTTTACATTGGTCTAGGTATAGGGTTGGTCAATCATTTAAGGGTTGCACCTTGCCTTGTGGGAAGAAGGGGCTAAAGGCCCAGAAGGTAAAAGCAGCTGGCAAGAGATAAAAGCCTAAAAATAAAACCTCGAGATGCTTCGCCCAGGGATCCCCAAGAAAGTAGTAAAAAGTTTCTCAGCAAGAAACAAGAGGGACCCATAAAAAATAATAAAACAAGACCTAGTCAAAGGATAGGGGGTCTCATTACAAGCCAGCCTATTAGGTCCACAGGCACCTAGCGGTATGACACTACTATCAGTTGGTTACCACGCCAGGGTAGTGGTTCTTGGTTGCATGGCCAAGAGAAAGGGGGTGTCATCACGAGCCAACCTTCTTATTTTCGTGAAAGTGCTTGAGGGTAACATTGCCACCACTAATCACCACGCCAGGGCAGTGTTCCCTGATTAGCTTCTTGAAAGAAAAAGCAATAAAGAATAAAGAATAAAAGGCATTAGTGGGCTTGGAAAAATTTGCATCCAGGACAGGTGCAGCTCGCCTTCTACAAAGGCACCCACAGGTAAGCCTTGCATTCCCCTGCTATCATTGCACCCCTTGTTAGGACATCCCTTATCCACCTCATCCATTAACATGACTTGGATTTGATCTTTTCCCGAAACATCCCATTTCCAGTGGACACTAGCCCAATAGGACGCCCTGTCACTTCCTCCAAACTTGCCTTGAAAATTTGTATAMTGTCTTTGAGCACTTGACTGGGTAGAAAGGGTTTCATGCACATGTTTGATAAAATTGATGATTGGATGTGATTGACATTGMTATGATCCCTGTGACTTATGATCCCATGGAGGGCGTATCTGTTGATGTGCAGGATCATASCCGACGGACAGGTACCATAYTGGAYAGGTACACACRRGGAGATAATTAGTTCGGACCTCCATGGGGCTGAMGAGCCCACCAAATGGATGTTGAGACCCCAGCAGAGGGCAGAGAMAGGACAGAGGGGTTTGCACTGTTGAAATAATGTAACTGCAAAGTGTATTCTAATTATTATTGTTGTATTATTCATTAGATCAATCCCCTATTGCGGATTGATCATATCGGCTATTGTAAAAGACCAAATCCCCTTTTGCGGATTGGTCAAAACATAATTGTAATAGGTAGAATAAGAAGTCGGCCCCAGAATATATTAAAGAGGCCCCAGAACATATCAAAGGTAGTTATAACCACCCAAAAGAAGAAGTCGGCCTTGCCAGTGAAGAGACACCTCCACACGTGCCAGAGTTGTATAAATAAGGAGGCTAGCGCCTCGTTTAGACACACACTCACTTGTTCATTGAGAAGCAAGTTTCGGAGCTGCAGTTGGAGAAGAGAGAGAGAGAGAGAGAGAGGCGCATTCTTGGGAGAGGACTTTCTGTATTTGTTTGAGTTATCTCTTGGCATTGTATTGGCCATCTATGATAAGGAAGTTTTGTTGGGTTTTCTCCCCCATGAGGGTTTCCCAGGATAAATGATGTGTCTCTTGTGATTGTGTATTTCTCAGTGATTCTATCTTATGCTATTGTTATCTAGTGAAATACAAAGAACTCTAATAATAGCTTAAACCTTAACATGGTATCAGAGCTAAGTTGAAGAGAGCATCTTTCACAAGAGAAAGTGAAAAGCGTCATTGCTGACGTACATGCAAATTAGGGCTTTTGTTGATGAAGTATTTCAGCCCCAAAACCATCTAGAAAAGTGCACCCTTCATCAAGGATCACTTTGGCATCCTCAACGCAACTTTTCAGTGGCTAGATCTCCCGGAAAGTGAAACCCTAGTTTCACAAAGTACCAGAGTACTAGAAGTACCAGAACTACCAGAGTACCAGAGGTACCAGAAAACTAGAAGCACTAGTCCAGAAATCCATTGATCAAGTTTGAAGGGGTAAAAGTTGGATTTTCATAAATCTGACTACAACAGCCTACTCGCCTCAGCTCAGTGCATCTATCCCCTGGATCAGAATTTCAAAATTCGAAGTTTGAAAAATTAGGGTTTCCTCATAAAACCCTAAGTTGCAGTTGCAGTTGCAGTTGCAGTCTCAGAACCAGTTGCAGTTGCAGTATCAGTTCCAGTTGCAGCCGTAGTACCAGTTGCAGTCACCCTTGAAGTTCTTAAGAGTTGGTGATCATTACCACTGCTACCAGATGGTGCCTCTACCTACAAGTGTCGTCAGAGGTATGTACTCACGGTTAAGCTTTAAAGAGTATTTGCAGTAGAATGGATCTCCTGCCATATATCCAGAAGGATCTCAAGATCAAACACATTCAGAGGAATAATGCAACCCAGGTGTGATTATTCTGATATGCATCTATTTGTTATGACATTATTTTGATCCGTGTTGCATGTTGTAGCTATGACTATCATTCTAACCTTTGATCAAAACCTAAGTCAAGGTATTAGATGGATTAAAAGTTGAGATCATAGAGTTTATCCTCTAACCCAACTTTCTACCAAGATAGCATATTGTCTTAGTACAGAAGACAGGTTGAAGAAAGCACTCGTCATCTTGAGTGAAGGAGACTTGGAAGAAAAGCAAGCACACTCATTATTGAGGACAAGGCTCCAAGATCCTGGTTTGATTAATCAAGTTGAGAAGATTCAAAGGTACACATGACAAGTTGATGACTACCGCTTTACAAGTAACCACTATAGTTGAGATAGCAGTCCTTGTAAAGTATTATACTTGGTAGCATGTGAGCATATTGAGATAAATGCTTAATGTAATCATCTGCTTGATACAACTAACACCCCCTCTAGGAGAAACCTCGTGTGTTAGTTCCAGGTTGCCATCGAGGAATGTTCGATCACAACACTATAAGAGTGTTGACCTCATTTCGTAGTGTATCTCTTACTTTTGATCATTGCTTCAAACAAGCCACGAGTGATAGCTCTAAAGGAGCTACTGTGATGATTATTCATGCTATTGCTTTATCTATTATTATCAAAATGATATTATTCTTGCTTGTTGTTGACCTTGTTTTAGGTCACGGGTGATAACCCTGAGAAAGCTATAGTGAAGGTTGCAGAAGGCAACATATTATATGAGACATGAAGCAGACTATGCACCAAAGAAAATGAAGAAGAAGTTGTCTCTTGAGATTCAGAATATCTCATATGAAGATCGATTGAAAGGAGCAGAAGGCTCCAAAGATGATCGAACATTAGAACGGGAAGCAGATCTCGTTTGAAGCATGACTCTGTCTTCCATATTTAGACTTGGTATGCAACACCAAGTATACCCTGTAAGAGATGATGAAATCCTTGTAGACTCAGAAAAAATCGAGACTAAACCTGATCTCAAAAAGGATCAGATGAAGAGACAACTTCCAGGACTGGATAACAGATATCGTGAGAAGACTAGATCGTAACTTTAGAGACTCCTAGGAGATATGAAATCTCTGGGATGATTCACTTGTTTCAGTGACAAAGAAGGAAGCCAGTCAGAAAGACTAGGATATGAATTCTTCCGTGAGAAGAGAAGTCAATATTGACTTCCAATATTGATCTATACAGATCAAACGTGTTGCAGATGTACAAAGCTTGATGTATGTCCAGAGGATTCTCCCAGCAAAAGGGGAGAAGACTATGACGAGACACTTATTGAAGAAACAGTTCCAGTAATTATGAAGACAACCAGAACAACCATGATTCATATATAGTATGAGATGCAAGGGGAGCAATTCCCATATTTAAAATTTGAGTGGCAGTTGGTGCAATACACCAGTTGGGTCATGAAGACATGACTATGATAGCATTACCCCCATGAAAGAAGAAGAGCTATCCTCAGTATCAGTTATTGAGCCATTCTCAGTTTCAAATGAAACTGTTGCCGTGATAAAATAAGAGCTACTCTCAGATTTTAGCAGCCACGGTGAGAATGAAGCAGCCATTCTCAGCCTCAGAGCAGCTGCAGGTGCAGACTCCCAGATTCCAAAAGGAACAATTGCAAAGAGAGTAGAGGACATACTCCCAGAGAGTGAGACAGATAGTGCCTTGCAGAAAGCACATAGAGCTAGCACATGATTGTGCAGATTGAGTTGTAGCTGAGCAAGTGTACCATATTAGTACAATGTAATGAGAAAAATTGATTTGAAGATTGAAGATAGAAAGACTCATGTCTGCCAGTTGAAGAAGGATCTGTACGTGTTGAAGCAAGCTCCTAGAGCTTGATATGGCAGAATTGACAGTTTCCTGACGAGCTTGGGCTTTACCAAGAGTAAAGCAGATTCTAACCTCTACTTCAAGGTTATGAATGATGAGCCCGTGCTATTCTTGTTGTATGTGGATGACTTATTCTTAACTGGAGAAGAAAAACTCATCACCAAATGAAAGAAGAAGCTCGCTTCAAAATTTGAGATGAAAGACCTTGGCCTAATGCATTATTTCTTAGGTCTTGAGGTATGACAGAGTCCAAAGAGAATCTTCCTTAACCAAGGGAAGTATGCAATCGAAATCCTGAAGAGATTCGACATGTTGGAGTGCAAGTCCATGAATACACCCATGGAAACAAAGTTGAAGCTATTGGTCGACACTTTGTCAGAATTGATTGATGCCACGCTGTATAGACAGATCATTGGATCGTTGATGTACCTAACAAACACCAGACCAGATATTTGTTTTGTCGTGAACACCTTGAGTCAGCTTCTAGTAGAACCCAAACATGTTCACCTAGTTGTTGCAAAACATGTGATGAGGTACCTTAAGGGTAGATTAGATTGTGGTCTCAACTCTCAGCTATGATGGAGATCATGATTTCACACTGAGTGGGTACACTGATTCAGATTGGGTTAGTAGTGTCTCTGACAGGAAGAGCACTTCAAGATGTTGATTCAGTTTGGGATCAGCCATGATCTCATGATAGAGTAGGAAGCAATCCAGCATTGCTCTCAGTACAGCAGAAGCAGAATACATTGTTGTGTGTTCTGCCAGTTGCGAAGCTATATGGCTTCGAAAGTTGTTGACCTGTCTATTCAACCTAGAGATGGAAGCAACCACGATCCTATGTGATAACCAGAGCTACAGAGAATCCTGTATTTCATGACAAGTCGAAGCACATAGAGATCCGATATCATTACATCTGCGACATGGTGCAGAGAGGAGCCATAAAGCTCCAATATGTTAGCACGGATGAACAGGTTGCCGATGTGTTGACCAAGCCTCTATCTCGTGTAAAGTTTGAGCTTGGTATAGTCCGAAAGGACCTACCTCGAAAGGGGGAGTAGTACAATGTTGAGATATGCCAGCCTAGTCTGTGCTTCCATCTTAATTGTTGTGACGTAAAGCCAATCTAGTACTATGTTGAGATATGCCAGCCTAGTATTGTGCTTCCAGCTTAATTGTTGTGACGTAAAGCCAGTCTAGTATTGTGTTGAGATATGCCAGCCTAGTACTGTGCTTCCAGCTTAATTGTTGTGACGTAAAGCCAATCTAGTACTATGTTGAGATATGCCAGCCTAGTACTGTGCTTCCAGCTTAATTGTTGTGACATAAAGCCAGTCTAGTATTGTGCTTGCAGCTTAATTGTTGTGTCGTGATTCCAGCTTAATTGTTGTGTTGAGATTTCAGCATAATTGTTGATGCCAGCTTAATTGTTGTGTGGTGTTTCCAGCTTAATTGTTGTGGTGTTTCCAGCTTAATTGTTGTGTGGTGTGCCAGCTTAATTGTTGTGTGGTGTGCCAGCTTAATTGTTGTGATGATGTGCCAACTTAATTGTCGTGATGATGTGCCAGCCTCGTGTTGTGATGATGTGTTTCCAACCTCGTGCTGTGTTGCCAGCCTCGTGTTGTGATGATGTGTTGCCAGCCTCCTGCTGTGATGATGTGTTGCCAGCCTTTGTGCTATGATATTGTTGCTTTTGATGTTGTATCAGCCTTGTGTTGTTATTGATGATGAGGATGTATTAGTGTTATACTAATCCATGTCGATGCAGTTGATGATGATGATGCCACTTCAACCTCTTACTGAAGATGATGATGATGATGCCACTTCAGCTCCTGAGTCCTTGCTGAAGATGATGATAATGATATTATTTCAGCTTTAGTGTTGAAGATGAAGATGATGTTACCTTAGCCTCATACCGATGAGGATGATGATGCTACTCCAGCTCCATGTTGTGTTGATGATGCTCCAGCCTCTATGTTGTGTTGATGATGAGAAAAACTTCCGATGATTTATAGATACGCCAGTCAGTGTTCCAAGATGATATTGATGATGTTGTCCTCTCACCCACCTGATGTTGTTGATGATGTTGTCCTCTCTCTCGCCTGATGTTGTCGTAGAATACCCTTCTTGTTAAGGGGGAGTGTTGAAATAATGTAACTGCAAAGTGTATTCTAATTATTATTGTTGTATTATTCATTAGATCATTCCCCTATTGCAGATTGATCATGTCGGCTATTGTAAAAGACCAAATCCCCTTTTGCGAATTGGTCAAAACATAATTGTAATAGGCAGAATAAGAAGTCGGCCCCAAAATATAATAAAGGTGGTTATAACCACCCAGAAGAAGAAGTCGGCCCTGCCAATGAAGAGACACCTCCACACGTGCCAGAGTTGTATAAATAAGGAGGCTAGCACCTCATTTAGACACACACTCACTTGTTCATTGAGAAGCAAGTTTCGGAGCTGCAGTTGGAGAAAAGAGAGAGAGAAAGGCGCATTCTTGGGAGAGGACTTCCTGTATTTGTTTGAGTTATCTCTTGGCATTGTATTGGCTATCTATAATAAGGAAGTTTTGTTGGGTTTTCTATAATCAGGAAGTTTTGATGGGTTTTGAATGGTTATGGTATTGTTTACTTGCATTTTGTTATTATAATTTGTTGGCTTAAACCCTACGGGACAAGCACATGTTGGTGTTCTTGTTTCATGTCCCTACTAAGTTAAGTTAAGAGCCATTTTCATTTGTTGAAGTTAGATAGAGACTTGCCATAGCAACACTCTACTTCTACTCTTCTAGCCTAGCCATTTTTATCTTGTCATTGAGCTAAAGAAGCAGGAAAATGCATTAAAGCCTAGGGTTTCTACACTTTAGTGAGTCGTTTTCCCCTAAGGTTTGATTGATGAAGCCTTGCCTTAGAAACACTTCATCATCTAAGTCTCTTGTCTTTAGCCCCACCATCTATTATTCAAGCTAGCCGTTCAAATTTGTATTTAGAGCTAGAGAAGGAGGAAGACGCACTAAGGCCTAGGTTTACTACACCTTAGTGAGTTGTCTCCCCTAGGGTTTGATTTGTTGAAGCCTTGTCTTAGCAACACTTCAACATCAAACCCTCTTGTCTCTAGCCCTATCACTATCATCATGGCCCTTCAACTTTTGCAGTGATTTTGAATCCATTTACCCTAATAACGCACTAATCTAAGATTTCCCATGTTGAATACCTTGATCACTCACAACTTCTAAATATTCTTGAACAATCATTAACTACTTCTAACCCTAGCTCAGACTAACATTCAATAACCCTATTGTTGTCATTATCTACTTGTGGTATACTTATACCTTGCAGCATTTATTTATACCTCGGGTACTCTTAGTATGGAAAGTTTGGTTGCCATTGAGAACTTTATTGTTGATTTCCAAGAAGAAGGGGAACAAACCACGGATCAACATAGGACTATTGAAGACACGGTTGAGGAGTTGGAACCTAAGCAAAATGATGAAGTATCAACCTCTGCTCCTCCCTCTAATGAAGTCGTCCACGAGCCTTTTCCCCCTGCACAACAAGAAGAGAATGAGGTTAGTTGCTTTCCTTTCCAAAATTTTGATAATACCTTGTCCTATGATTCATAAAGTGAAGGAGAAGTGGAATCCTTGAACGAAGTTGATGTCCCTTGTTGTACAATTGAAGATGGAGGAGCAACTCGTGAGGATAAAACAGTAATGCATCTTGAAGGTACCCAAGTCCTCAAAACTCCTACACAAGAAGAAAACAACATGGTAAGTTACCCTCCTCTCCAAAATTTTGATGATCCTCTACTTTATGATGTGGGAGATGAGGAGGAGATGGATGAGACTTTAAATGTTCTAAATCCTTCATGCTAAGATACAGATAGTGACATAGTTGATATTGATAAGTTCATACATGTCGGAAGACGTAAATGGGATGTAATCGGTTTTGATATGGAACCCATTTACGACATTGGGAGTCATTTCCAAGTGTTACCTTCAGAGTTATCACTACAGGATACTTTTGATTTTGACAAGTGGAAACAAGGAGATGATATATTTACCCATACTTTTCAAACACCCAAGGATGACCTAGTACCATGTTTTCCTGATGATTTTCAGTCTTACCTTGAGGGTTTTGATCAATATTCCTCTGAGCACTTGGATTCTTTCCATGAAGATGATTATCAACCACCATTGTGCTCAGGTCTTGATAGGAGTAAGGACCTTCTTTTGCTTAAAGAAGGCTCCTTGTGACAACTTTCCCCAGCCACATCCGATTACTTTACTTTGTTGTGTCTCTAGAGGTGTAGTTGGGGAATATGTCTTTGATATTGAGTTTCCTCTGGGGCAAACCCTAGAGTCCAAGGGTTGGTTGAATACTACAAGTTTAAGTCTGTCATCTCAGTTTTTCAACTTTCCCTTGAAAGTTTACCAGTCATCTACTAGATCCTTGTCAATCCCTCCCAGGGCTTCAGATTGCGAGAACATCCTAGGTAGCCAGTTTGCAGATCCTTTGAGTCAGTTTTCTGAATTTTTGATTTTTCACAATCTCTTCCTGAAGTGGATTGAGCACTTTCCTCAGAGAATGACTTGGCATGATTTTATCCCTCCCACGACTTTATTCTTTCCGACGATACGATACATTATCTAACCCATGTTATTTTTGTTCTTGACTTATCACTATTTTGGATTATGATGAAGCACAAAGGCAGGTATTATGGGACATTGTTGGATTGGTTTCATTGCTCGTTTGACTACATCTAACATCCAGCCAACAGGTAAGTAGGTAGGCATTTGCATTCAATGTATATACCATTTGCATTGCATGCTAGAGTAGCTTGCTTTCACACTTGTACATATGATTGCTTTCGTTTTTGTTTTATATATATATGAGTTGGGGATGATATCACCACCCCAAATGATTACTGATAGCTTCTGTTGAGATTAGGCAGGTTAGAAGTTATGCCAGAGATGTTGAGGTTCTCATGCGCTCTACGATGAGCACATGTCCCCGAGTTGGAGCTAGATGTTATCCCCCACTTTTAGGGATAACTAAGGAGATTATGTCTCAAGGCCCAGAGGTCCCAGACATGGAGTACCGAGAGTCAGATCGACTTGAGCATGGCCCTAGAGGGCCCATCTTTTCTTCCTTTCAGCACCTCCACCTTGTTAGCAGCAATAACATCCATCACCTCGTCTTGGTCCTATAGCAGAGATGGATCTTGCTCCATGAGGAAATGAGTTCGAGTATCATGGTATATGTCACTCTGATCCTCAAAACCTTTGAATATGTGCATTTAATTCTTTTTGTTTCTAACGGGTGCTTGGATATTATACTTATCCACTTGACCATGTCTGGGGGGAATGACAGGATGCCCTAGTAAGCTTGTGCCCATAGGTTTTCAGTTGCCACTGGGGGAATTTCTGAAGAGTCGTCGTCTGCTCCCGTCATACTTACCACTTTCGATCTTACTTCCCGCTCATCCATCCCTTTATATTGGTCTGGGCATTGGGTTGGCCAATCATTTAAGGGTTGCACCTTGCCTTGTGGGAAGAAGGGGCTAAAGGCCCAAAAGGTAAAAGCAGTTGGCAAGAGATAAAAGCCTAAAAATAAAACCTCGAGATGCTTCACCCAGGGATCCCCGAGAAAGTAGTAAAAGGCTTCTCAGCAAAAAACAAGGGGGACCCATAAAAAATAATAAAACAAGACCTAGTCAGAGGATAGGGGGTCTCATTATGAGCCAGCCTATTAGGTCCATGGGCACCCAGCAGTATGACACTACTAGCAATTGGTTACCACGCCAAGGTAGTGGCTCTTGGTTGCATGGCCAAGAGAAACGGGGTCTCATCACGAGCCAGCCAGGGCAGTGTCCCCTGATTAGCTTCTTGAAAGAAAATGCAATAAAGAATAAAGAATAAAAGGCATTAGTGGGCTTGGAAACATTTGCATCCAGGACAGGTGCAGCTCGCCTTCTACACAGGCACCCACAGATAAGCCTTACATTCCCCTGTTATCACTGCACCCCTTGTCAGGACATCCCTTATCCACCTCATCCATTAACATGACTTGGATTTGATCTTTTCCAGAAACATCCCATTTCCAGTGGACACTAGCCCAATAGGACACCCTGTCACTTCCTCCAAACTTGCCTTGCAAATTTGTATAATGCCTTTGAGCACTTGACTAGGTAGAAAGGGTTTTATGCATATGTTTGATAAAATTGATGATTGGATGTGATTGACATTGCTATGATCCCTGTGACTTATGAGCCCATGGAGGGCATATCTGTTGATGTGCAGGATCATACCCGACGGACAGGTACCATATTGGACAGGTATACATGGGGATATAATTAGTTCGGACCTCCATGGGGCTGAAGAGCCCACGAGATGGATGCTCAGATCCCAGCAGGGGGCAGAGACAGGATAGAGGGGTTTGCACCGAAGAAGAGGAGGACGTTCCACAGAGGCACCCTGGCGAAGCCTTACTTATGGGGCTTGTGCCCTCTCCACTGGAACGTTGGCCTTGGAAGGCCTATGAAGTCACCCAGGATGCCCATGATGTCATCCAGCATTGTGGACGATTTGGGGAGGCAATTATGGCAGTTGTGGCATGTGTGGCAGCTTGGAGAAGCCCAAGAAGAGCTAACGTTTTTCCTTAGGAGGCCGACGCTACCCTAAAAAGGGCTAACGTCACCCTAGAAAGGGCATGACGTCTTACTTTTGCTTGATTAGGGTTTAATTTATGACATTTAATGTAAAACAGCATTATTTTGTATTTTGGCCTTGTCGACCTTTTGGTGACCTAAATTTTATTAAGGTCACTTGGTATTGTATAAGTAGAGAGCTAAAACTCTCATTTTGATCATCATCTTTCACTCACACTTAGTGAGGTCTGAAATTTGCACCCTTCTTTAGGGTTTTTGGCTGAAAATTGATGAGCACTTGTTGAAGGAGTCTCTTTCTTGGCTATTTTGGCATTTTCTTGGTGGAAGGTTTACAACTAGGGTTTGGCTATATGAATGCTTGGTGGATGTAAGTGAATTTCTGCAAACACTTCTCTATTGAATGTTTATGGTATTATTTCCTTGCATTTTGATATTATAATTTGTTGGATTAAACCCTAGGGGACAAGCACATGTTGGTGTTCTTGTTTCATGTCCCTATTAAGTTAAGCTAAGAGCCATTTTGAATTGATGAAGTTAGCTAGAGCCTTGCCATAGCAACAGTCTACTTCTACTCTTCTAGCCTAGTCGTTTTTATCTTGTCATTGAGCTAAAGAAGGAGGAAAATGCACTAAAGGCTAGGGTTTCTACACTTTAGTGAGTCGTTTTCCCCTAGGGTTTGATTGATGAAGCCTTGCCTTAGCAACACTTCATCATCTAACTCTGTTGTCTTTAGCCCTACCATCTATTATTCAAGCTAGCCGTTCAAATTTGTCTTTTGAGCTAGAGAAGGAGGAAGACGCACTAAGGCCTAAGTTTACTACACCTTAGTGAGTCATCTCCCCTAGGGTTTGATTTGTTGAAGCCTTGCCTTAGCAACACTTCAACATCAAACCCTCTTGTCTCTAGCCCTATCACTATCATCACGGCCCTTCAACTTTTGCATTGATTTTGACTCCATTTGCCCTAACAACGCATTGATCTAAGACTTCCCGTGTTGAGTACCTTGATCACACATAACTTCTAAATATTCTTGACCAATCATTAACTACTTCTAACCCTAGCTTAGACTAACATTCACTAACCCTATTGCTGCCATTATCTACTTGTGTAATACTTATACCTTGCAGTATTTATTTATCTTTAAAGCAATTGAGTGATTGGCTGAAGCGTTGCTTCTAATGTTGGTATTATTGCATTGATAAATTGCCATTGCACATTGTGAAGTTCCTTCTTTAGCATTTATTGTGAAGTGATACATTGTAACCATTGCTAGTTTACATCATTGATTTGCTTCATCAATATTGTTTATCAATTGCTTTATATCAGAAGTCCATGATTATATGAAGTACTAACCAAGCAAGTGATCTTGCATATGTATAGTTTCCTTGTTGCTTTGTCTCGGGCAGGTACACTTTTGGTTACTATTTCCGGTTATCTTTACCTTTATTGGTTGTTAAGCCGGACTTTCTGATCGGTGGTGACTTGTGAGGGGGATAACTTTACCAAGCCTTTTAAGCCTTTGCCTTCTCAAAACCCCAAGTCACCGGGGTCGTCTCTCCTGGGACTACCACCCTAAACAGAAAGAGCTATCCTATCGAGGTGACAGTGGTAGGATAGTCTCAGTTACGCCAGTTTGCCTCTTATCCATCCATCCTTTACTCCAACTACAAATTGTGTGATAACATTTTGGCACTGTTGTCGGGGAACACTGAGTCAATTCTCCCAAAAGACGACACTTTTCGGTAGCCTTTCCTTAAGAGCCTTTTTCTTACAAGCTTTCCTAGCGACTCCACAAAGGGTGATTCCCTTATCCTTTTGATAGCTTCAAGAAAATTATTGGCGACCCCACTTATGACAAAGCCCACTATGACTTCTCAATGGGATCCGGGAAATTACAAGCCTTTAGACATAACCTCAACAAGTGCTCCTTGAATATAAAAATTTGCTCCCTAGATTTATTGGTGGTGATAGGGACAAAGCCGACAATCACCTAAGAAACTTCTAGGATTTCTTTCTATCGCACCCTATCGCTGATGAAGCTGAAGACTTGGTCCAGAAGCTTTTCTCTGCCAATCTTTATTGCAACGCTAGAGAGTGGTATGACAACCTCCCGGATGCCAGCATCACAACTATGGAACAATTTGAAGAAACATTTCTCAGAAGATGGGGTATTCAGTTGGAAGACATCCCAGTACTATTAAAAAGAGTCGAGCATATAAAGAAAACTGAGGATGAATCTATCAGAGACTTTCAGGATAGGTTCGAGGACATATTGTATCAAATTCCTGAAAGCCATCATCCTGAAGAGAAATACCTTGTCCATCTTTATACCCATGTAGTTTTGGTGCATCTGGGTTTTCCCCACAATAAGAGGAGCCCAAGGACGCTCGATGAAGCTCACAGCATGGCTGCAAGGATCGAGCAAAACATCTCCTTATCCGAGATAAGATACCTCTTTACCTCAGGTACTCTTAGTATGGAAAGTTTGATTGCCCTTGAGAACTTTATTGTTGATTACCAAGAAGAAGGGGAACAAACCATGGATCAACATAGGACTGTTGAAGACACAGTTGAGAAGTTGGAACCTAAACAAAATGATGAAATATCAACCTCTGCTCCTCCCTCTAATGAAGCCGTCCACGAGCCTTTTCCCCCTACACAACAAAAAGAGAATCAGGTTAGTTGATTTCGTTTCCAGGATTTTGATAATACCTTGTTCTATAATTCAGAAAGTGAAGGAGAAGTGGAATCCTTGAACGAAGTTGATGTCCCTTGTTGTACAATTGAAGATGGAGGAGCAACTCGTGAGGATAAAACAATAATGCATGTTGAAGCTACCCATGTCCTCAAAACTCCTGCACAAGAAGAAAACAACATGGTAAGTTACCCTCCTCTCCAAAATTTTGATGATCCTCTACTTTATGATGTGGGAGATGAGGAGGAGATGGATGAGACTTTAAATGTTCTAAATCCTTCATGCTATGATACAGATAGTGACATAGTTGATATTGATGAGTTCATACATGTCGGAAGACGTAAATGGGATGTAATCGGTTTTGATATGGACCCCATTTACGACATTGAGAGTCATTTCCAAGTGTTACCTTCAAAGTTATCACTACAGGATACTTTTGATTTTGACCAGTGGCAACAAGGAGATGATATATTTACCCATACTTTTCAAACACCCAAGGATGACCTAGTACCATGTTTTCCTGATGATTTTCAGTCTTACCTTGAGGGTTTTGATCAATACTCCTCTGAGCACTTGGCTTCTTTCCATGAAGATGATTATCAACCATCGTTGTGCTCAGGTCTTGATAGGAGTAAGGACCTTCTTTGCTTAAAGAAGGATCCTTGTGACAACTTTCCCCAGCCACCTTCGATTACTTTACTTTGTTGTGTCTCTAGAGGTGTAGTTGGGGAATATGTCTT
>ML784576.1:316890-330234 GCA_009831015.1 Picea engelmannii | reverse complement strand
GTCTTCCGATGGCAGTATTAAAACCATGGACAAACTGGAAGAAGCCTTTCTCAAAACATGGAGTATCAAGGAAGACCCCAACATGCTTCTAACTAGGCTGAATTCCCTTTGGAAACATGAGAATGAGTCCGTTCGGGAGTTCCACACTAGGTTTGAAACCCTCTTGCAGAAGATCCCTGTGAGCCATCATCCAACCAACAATTTCCTTGTCTACATCTACACCAAAGCTTTCACAGGTCAATTAGGGTATCTCCTCAGGGATAAAAACCCCCAAACGATCCAAGAAGCTCAAGAATTGGCTACAAAGATTGAAGGCAACCTCCACTCATCCAAGATTGAGCCTTTCTCGAACCCAAGGGGGAAAATGGACATTAAACCTAAGACAGTCCACAACACTGAGCCTACCTCAGACCTTTGCGCCAGCATGGCAAAATTACAAGCAACTATGGTTGGCATGATGAAAAATCAAGAGCTAATGATGAATAGGATTGTCAACCTAGAAAGAGCACAGAGCCAGGCATCAAGGGTCCCATAGAAAGGCCAATTCCAAAGGGGGAACCAAGTTTATAAACCAAAGAATGATCAAGAGGTCCCTAACACCGTAGCCCCTGCAAATGTCATGGATGAAAATCTTTGGTGTTTGAAGTGTAGTGAAGCACATTGGGAACATAGAAGGCCCCCAGATTTGCCTAAACATCACTCCTGAAGAGCATGAAGAGGGCATAAAGGAAGCAGCCAGGAAGGCTAGGATGGAAGTGATAAACAACTTAGACCAGGAATCAAAAGAGAAGTTGAAGAAACAAGAATTTCAGGTGTACAGACGAAAGAATTTAAACCAACCTATCTCTACCATTCCTGCAGTAAGTCAAACAAAACCTCCACCCTTGGAGATTCTCCTCCCTAAAACTTCCAAAACGGACAGGGTGGACTTAAACTTTGACTTCAAAGGGGCGCTATCTAAGATGCACGTAACCATCCCTCTGAGAGAAGTCATTAAGGTACCATCTGTTAAGGAACGATTTGACAACTTCTTCAAAGGATCAGATGGACCTATGGACCCTCCTATTATGTTACAAGCTTATCACTTTAAGGTCCAGTATGATGAACATCCTCCCTTTTTCATGACCTTGATAATGAATAATAAGAGCCTCAACAATTGCATGTTGGATTCAGGCGCTGGTGCTAACATGATGTCACTCAGGGTCATGCAACAATTAGGCCTAAAAGTCACACGACCTTACATAAACGTGTGTGGCTTTGAGTCTAGAGCCATTCCCACACATGGGGTAATTCAAAATGTGGAAGTTTGCCTCAAAGAATACCCTGAAAAAGTAGTCCACATTGACATAGTGGTAGTAGACGTCCCAGATGTGTGGGGAATGTTGTTGTCTAGGAAGTTTGCCTCAATACTGGGTGGTACCCTTGAGATGGACCTCACTTATGTGAACTTACCTTTGAAAAATGGAATCATAGGTCGTCTCCTGAATGTACCAATGACCAGAACACATGTACAGAAAGCTAGTGATCCCATCAAACATGACAAAGCACATGAACAAATCATGGAAAGTCTTCTTGAATATTCTCCTAATGATATGCCTTTTGCAACGGAGGAAGACTTTGATCAGATTCAATGGCCCAAGAAAGAAGAATACCAGCAACTCCTAGACAAATATAAAGACAAGGAAGTTGGGAATGTGAAATTACTAAAAACAGGAGAGAGTGATATACTGATTCGGCCTTCCCAACAAGAAGTCTTTACGGTAGAATCCCACCCGCCTCCCTCTGCACAGTATACCAAGGTTGTTCAGGAAACAGCCAAGTTCAAAATCAGAGATTACAAGGAAGGGGATGTAGTATGAATGTGGGATACCAAGAAAGGAGAGCCAACTAATGTCAAAGGAAGTACTCAATTTTGGCTCGGACCTTTCAAAGTTGGAAGAAAATCAATTGACAACTCTTACTACTTGTCCACTTTGGAAGGAAGAAGGTGCCCATTACCAGTCAGTGGGCACCTCCTCAGACCCCATCAAGGTGGGGGGACCTGACTTCACAGGTAAGTGCACGTAAGTAGGTAGGCATTTGCATTCATTGTATATACCATTTGCATTGCTTGCTAGAGTAGTTTGCTTTCACATTTGTACATATGTTTGCTTTCAGTTTTATAGATATGAGTTGGGGGTGATATCACCACCCCAAATGATTACTAATAGTTTCTATTGAGATCGAGCAGGTTACAGGTTATGCCAGAGATGTTAAGGTTCTCATGCGCTCTACGGTGAGCACATGTCCCTGAGTTGGAGCCAGATGTTATCACCCACTTTTAGGGATAACTAAGGAGATTATGTCTCGAGGCCCACAGGTCCTAGACATGGAGTACCGAGAGCCAAATCGACTTGAGCATGGCCCTGAAGAGCCCATCTTTTCTTCCTTTCAGAACCTCCACCTTGTCAGCACCTCGGCTTGGTCCTATAGCAGAGATGGTTCTTGCTCCATGAGGTAATGAGTCCGGGTATCATGGTATGTGTCACTCTGATCCTCAAAACCTTTGAATATGTGCATTTAATTCTTTGTGTTTCTAACGGGTGCTTGGATCTTATACTTATCCACTCGACCATGTCTGGGGGGAATGACAGGATGCCCTAGTAAGCATGTGCCCATAGGTTTTGAGTTGCCACTGGGGTGATTTCTGAAAATTCATCGTTTGCTCCTGTCATACTTACCACTTTCCATCTTATGTCCTACTCATCCATCCCATTACATTGGTCCGGGCATTGGGTTGGCCAATCATTTAAGGGTTGCACCTAACCTTGTGGAAAGAAGGGGCTAAAGGCCCAAAAGGTAAAAGCAGCTGGCAAGAGATAAAAGCCTAAAAATAAAACCTCGAGATGCTTCGCCCAAGGATCCCCGAGAAAGCAATAAAAATCTTCTCAGCAAGAAACAAGAGGGACCCATAAAAAATAATAAAACAAGACCTAGTCAGAGGATAGGGGGTTTCATCACGAGCCAGCCTATTAGGTCCATGGGCACCTAGCGATATGACACTACTAGCAGTTGGTCACCATGCCAGGGTAGTGACTCTTGGTTGCATGGCCAAGAGGAAGGGGGTCTCATCACGAGCCAGCCTTCTCATTTCCGTGAAAGTGCTTGTGGGTAACATTGCCACCGCTAGTCACCACGCCAGGGCAGTGTCCCCTGATTAGCTTCTTGAAAGAAAAAGCAATAAAGAAACAAGAATAAAAGGCATGAATGGGCTTGGAAACATTTGCATCTAGGACAGGTGCACCTCGCCTTCTACAAAGACACCCACAGGTAAGCCTTGCATTTCCCTGATATCACTGCACCCCTTGTCAGGACATCCCTTATTCACCTCATCCATTAACATGACTTGGATTTGATCTCTTCCAAAAACATCCCATTTCCAGTGGACACTAGCCCAATAGGACGCCCTGTCACTTCCTCCAAACTTGCCTTGCAAATTTGTATAATGCCTTTGAGCGCTTGACTGGGGTAAAAGGGGTTTTATGCACATGTTTAATAAAGTTGATGATTGGATGTGATTGACATTGCTATGATCCCTGTGACTTGTGAGCCCATGGAGGGCATATCTGTTGATGTGCAGGATCATACCCGACGGACAAGTACCATATTGGACAGGTACACATGGGGAGATGATTAGTTCGGACCTCCATGAGGCTGAAGAGCCCACCAGATGGATGCTGAGACCCCAACAGGGGGCAGAGACGGGACAGAGGGGTTTGCAACGGAGAAGAGAAGGACGTTCCATAGAGGCACCGTGGCAGAACCTTACCTGGGGAGGTTGTGTCCTCTCCACTGCAACGTTGGCCTTGGAAGGCCCATGACGTCACTCGGGATGCCCATGACGTCATCCAACATTATGGACGTTTTGGGGAGGCAATTATGGTAGTTGTGGCACGTGTGGCAGCTTGGAGAAGCCCAAGGAGGGCTAACGTTTTGCTCCAGGAGGCCAATGTTGCCCTAAAAAGGGTTAACGTCACCCTAGAAAGGGCATGGCGTCTTACTTTTGCTTGATTAGGGTTTAATTTATGACATTTAATGTAAAACAGTATTATTTGGTATTTTGGCCTTGTCGGCCTTTTGGTGACCTAAATTTTATTAAGGTCACTTGGTATTGTATAAGTAGAGAGCTAAAACTCTCATTTTGATCATCATCTTTCACTCACTCTTGGTGAGGTCTGAAATTTGCGCCCTCCTTTAGGTTTCTTGGCTGAAATTTTGATGCGCACTTGTTGAAGGAGGCTCTTTATTGGCTATTTTTTGCATTTTCTTGGTGGAAGTTTTACAACTAGGGTTTTGCTTAATGAATTGTTGATGAATGTAAGTGAATTTTTGTAATTCTTCTTTATTTGAATGGTTATGGCATCTTTTTCTTTCATTTAAATAGAATTTGTTGAAACAAACCCTAGGGAATGAGCACATGTTGGTGTCCTTGTTTCATGTCCCTACCAAGTTATGCTAAGAGCCATTTTGATTTGTTGAAGATAGATAGAGCCTCGCCATAGCAACACTCTACCTCTACTCTTCTAGCCTAGCCGTTTTATCTTTACCCTTTGAGCTAAAGAAGGAGGATATGCACTAAGGCCTAGGGTTTCTACACCTTAGTGAGTCGTCTCCCCTAGGGTTGATAGGTTGGAGCCTTGTCTTTGGCCTTCTCGCTAGCATTTCGGCCCTTCAACTTTTGCAGCCCTTTGACTCCATTTACCCTAAGTAACGCATTGGTCTTAGACCTTCTATGTTTGAGTACCTTGATCATACACACATCCAATACTTTGAACAACTATTAATCCTTCTAACCCTAGCTTAGACTAATATTTACTAACCCTATTGTTGTTGTCATCTACTTGTGCTATAAACATATCTATGCAACATTTATTGTGTCTTTAAGGCAATTGAATGATTGGCTAAGGCGTTCTTCTAGTATTGTTACATTAATGATAAATTGTCATTGCACATTGTGAAGCTTCTTTAGCATTTATTGTGAAGTGATATATTGTAATCATTGCTAGCTTAAATCATTGATTTGCTTCACTTCTATTATTGGTCAATTGCTTTATATCAGAAAGTCTTTTTACATGAAGTACTAATCAAGCAAGTGACCTTGCGCATGTATAGTTTCTTGTTGCTTTGTCTCGAGCAGGTACACTCTTGGTGATCATTTGTACTTCCGATTATCTTTATCTTTATTGGCTGATTAGTCGGACTTTCTGATCGGTGGTGACTTGTAAGGGGGATAACTTTACTAAGCCTTATAAGCCTTTGCCTTCTCAAAACCCCAGGTCACCGGGGACGTCTCCCTTGGGCCTACCACCCTAAACAGAAAGAGCTATCCTATCGAGGTGACAGTGGTAGGATAGTCTCGGTTTCGCCAATTTGCCCTTCTTCCATCCATCTTTCGCTACAACTATAAACTGTGCGATAACAATAGCCACAACCATCGCCCTGTTCTTCGCATTTGCCGGATTGTTAGCTATTGCGAGAGTCGCCTCTATGTCGACTTCGAGAACAGAGTAGAGCCTGGCAAAGGCATTGCTATTGGAGATGCGTTGGTACTTAATTTATTCTATATCGTATTTCTCGTACTTCTTGTATGTGGTGTCCACACGAGTTAAAATGTCTATGGTGCTCATCATGCCCTGGACACGAACCCGTGACCCGGAATGAAAAAAGGAGTGACAGAGATGAAGGGCTTGAGTTAATACATTCATCAACAAAGTCCAGACTCCAAACAGCTAAAGAAAAGTCCTTTAAATATTCTTGAAATGCCTCCTCATTCTTTTCCATCTAACGATTGATATTCTTGCAGATAGCAGCGCTCAGCAAGTCTATGATAGCCTTCTTGTCCTGCTCAACATCTTCAAGAATGGGGTACACAATGGTCAAATATGTGTGAAACTCCCCCATCCACTCATTCATATGATACTCGAAAAAACCTAGGGTCTCTTGACATTTCAAAGAACAAAAATAACCCTATAAGATAGCCTCCTAGTCCGAAGTAAAACCTTGAGCAAGGGTGCAGCAAACCCATCCAAGCAATATTTAAGATCAATGGACAGATCATTGCGCTTACACGAGTAACAAAACTTCTATAAGATTTAATTTGCAGTATTCAGAATCCCATTGATGATAGCATAATCAAAGGACAATTGAAGATTCGACACAAACTCGGGAAGTAGGGTTTGCCAGAAATCATGTTTGGTTATGATAGTTAATGCTTCACTAAGCTTAGTTTGTATATGCAGATGAGCACTCAGCATTGGCAAATGATCTGATGGGTATGTATATCAATAGCATTGTTGTTATCTGGTAAGCATCTTCAAAGATCTAAAGAACAATGTATATTCATTGATTTACACTTTTTGAAGTCATGTCTCATGTGTATGTTGGCAATTTGAACACTAGAAAAACTAAGTTTGTCCTGGAGGATGATGATGGACAGCACACAAAAACAACCGCTTGAAGCATTGTAAGTTTACTTGTGTTTTTTCTGTAAATGGGTGTATTTTTTGTAGAAGCCGACACCCTCCATTTGTTGAGTTTGCATTGTAGAGTCTGACAGTTAAATGACTCGAATTGACAAATTATTAGAGTTGTTAAACACTCTAATACTCTCAACTGACGACAATATGGTCACAACTGACAAAGAAACTCTTCAGTTTGTTCTAACTTGTTTGCAAGTTTCACAAGCCAAAGTAAAACTGCTTCAAACTCAGACTTGGCTTCTTCATGATGAACTTGAACAAAAGAATCTTCGACATTCTGAACTAGTCTTTGTTCAAAACAACCCTCTTTTCGAAGAAGAAGATGATGATGATCCAGATCAATAGAGTGCAAGAGAAACTCAGTGAGCCAACTTCAAATACAATTACAGACCTAGTTTTTAAAACTGGACTGGGTCGTTATCAAACCGCTAAATTGACCAAGTTGATAGGTGACCGAATCGACCTAGCCCGGTGCCCGATTTGGTATCGAACCGGCCAGATTGAATCCGGTTCGATATCAAACCTGTCGAACCGGCCAGTTTGAATGCAGTTCAATATCAAACATGAGGTTCCAGCTGGGATGAGCACAGTGAAACTATTATCGTTGATATTGACAGATTTATTTAACATCGTTATCCAATTAGCACTATGGAGACCTTGTAGAGCTCATCCTCAATGATGAATGGGCTTATCATCGGGTAAGAAGAAAGAATATGAAATTTCAAGTTTCTAGTAAAACCTGAAAATGAAATTTTAAATGGCTTATGAACTTTCAAATATCCTCCTCAAATGAGTTGGTATGGCAATTGTCTTCTTTGAACATGAGGAACAAAAGAATATCCAAGGCCAAGAACATTAATGTGCCATGCTGGCGGCCATGGGAACCAAAGTCCATAATTAATCATCATAAAAACATAAAAAAATTGCAGCAGCAGTAACCATTACAGATGCAGGGGGTTGGTCATCTTTATCATTGTTAGATGGCCCTTCCCAACCTTTGGTTGGCGGTTCGGGCTTGGAAACAGTGAATTCTCAACCATCATTATTCTGTTGTTGTTCTTCCAGAGGCTTCTCTGCTTCAGAAATTGCAAGGGCCAACATAGGAAACTTGTCATTCACTGGCCAGGGAAGGGGGCTACCTGGGTATTATGGACTGTAGAGGCCATTTAGAGCCTCATTGATTATGTATTATGTTGCTGATATGTATTGCACTCGATGACATTTTGATATATACACCCTTACATGGTATATAGATGAGCAAACTTTGCATATTTTGTCTTTAATGGTTTGGAATCATGGTTTGAAAGCTTTAAAATAAATTTTTTCATTAAAATTTAATTATTTAATGTATTTTTTATTGAACCGAGTCGTTGAAATCAAACCGGTCCGAGTCGATCCGGTTCGATGTCTGAGTTGATAGGTGATCGGTTCGATGTCCGGTTCCAGTTTTAAAAACTATGATTGCAGATGAAGATGAAGTTGTGCATGAACAAGTTCAGCTTTCTCTTTCCAAGCCAATCATCTGACCTTGGGAAGAAATCAGAGATAATAAGCACAGAACAGGTATCGGATATGAAAAGGAAGTGACCTTTCATATTCCGGATTGTACCAAGGCTTCCAGATTTCAGCTCTCTTCTTGGACTCACATACACCCCTTCGGATTAAGGGGGGGAATGTTGGAAACGTAATACGTTAGGCTACTCACTTGACATAATATGAACAATCAAGTGATAGGAATGGTTATTAGGAGTCTAAGAGACCTCTTGGAAGACGAATCCAAAGGTCAAGCTTATGTATTTATAGATGCATCATATCAATGAATAACGCAATCCATGCTTATCTCCATTTGCATATTCTAACAGAAACAATAGCAAGAATGCCTTGATCATCGAGCTTATTATTGCAACAATCACTAAGCTAAAGCCTCAATTGCTTGAATTTGGAGAGATAATCTTCAATTCGTGAGAAATCTACAAGATCAAGTGCAATTAATTGGTTTTCCAATTGCTAAGCTCGGATTAGGTTTGTTTTTCCAAATAACTACTCAAATGTATACCCAAGCTTCTTGTGGTGTACCTAGGTGCTGAATATAAAATTTCAAATCATCAAATATTGCCATGCCAATTAAGCCTCTTGCTTCATCATTTTTGTTCAACCATTTTACTTGCCTCTGATTATCCAATGGCGTTGGATCTATGCCCACGGTTATCCTATAAAGGCCTTTACTCCTTAACGAGTCCTCCATATAGGACTACTAGGAGTAGTAGTTTGTGTTTGTTAAGCAAATGTATGGAGGATTAGTTTCCAATTTGCAAATCAAAAATAATAAAACAAAATGAGCAAAAACTAATTACACCACTACATAGAGCTCAAAAAATTATATAACTTCAAAAAAACAGACTAGAAACAAATTTCGTATGTAGAAATTATGACAGCGGGAAGTCTTCCAAAACAGGGATTGGACCATGTGTTTTCTGAAAATAGAAGAACATGCAGGAAAGATGACAAAATCTGCAGGAAAAAAGGAAAATTGCAGAGAACTCGAAAAGTAATCTGAAATCAAAAAAAATCACTGAAAATCATTGTCGTATGGCAGAGATATCACATGCAGAAGTTTGAGTGTAGATGTCATAATTGCACTAAAGAGGGGTCCCAAAGTTGATGACATGGTACGAACATGGCAAATGGTGTGTCAACCACTGTGTAGTGGACTGGACCTACTAAATGGGTGCTAAGTTGGCTTGCTAACTGTGCAAATATGTTGACATGGCAACCAAGCAATGGGCCACGTGGCAATCTTCTAAAGTGCCACATGTCAAACACTGATTTGGCAATATGAACTACTAACATGCCAGTACGAACAGAGGATCTGGCAAGTGCCACGTGGCTATATTGTTGATTGTACATGTTGTTGATATGGCGACCAAGCATTGTGCCACGTGGCAAGCTTTTGAAGTGATGTGTCAACTGATGATGTGGCATGCTCTTGCTGATCAAATGGTACGATTGTTGATGTGCTGGTATAGGCATAAGATGTGGCAAGTGCCACAAGGTTGTATTGTTGATTGTACCTATTGCTAATGTGGCAACCAAGCAATGTGCCACATGGCAATGGTTAGAAGTGCCACATGTCGACTAATGACATGGCAATACGGACTGCTGATGTGACAAGATCTTGTTGGTCAGATGGTTAGGGTTGTCGATGTAACGCTCATTGTCTTGGCACTGGAGTTTGGGTGATGCAGTGGCACAGATAGTTGACTGTGTGCCACGTCACTGTGAGAAGTTGCCACGTGTCACTTCAGGGAGGTCCACGTGGCTTTCTCTCTTAACAAAAAAGATGACAAGGGATAGAGAGGTAATGGGTTATGAACCCACAACCTCTAGTTAACCAAATGAGAACTTCTCTACATTTAGAAAATTTATCCCTTTTTTGTATAAAAATATAATTTCAAAAAGCACCTTAGAGCAAATGGAGGATTAAGAATGAGTGGACAAAATTCCGCAAATCTGGAGCATATCCCTAGCTAATTTAACCACTCTGGACACAACCGTACAATTGGATCAGCTCAAAAAGGCTCTAAAATATTGGAATCTAAACAATGCCCATATATCTTCAAGATCAGGTTAGGACATATATGAAGGTATTTGATATGATGAAGCCGAATATCAATCATTATCATTGATCAAAATTCACTCAAAACCGCTTTATACCATGTTTGAATTTTAGCACAGTCATAAGATCACAACAAATAGCAAAGTCGCAAAGGACAACAAGTTTTACATTATAAAACCCTCCAAAGGGAAACATCCACAATCACAAAAGAAAATTATATTATGCTTGTACCTTCACTTCCACCTGATGTTCAACTAGGTGTAGAGGGGTTTGCCCTATCAGTCCAGCTATGAAAACAAATGGGGAAGAGCTACTATTTATATAGAGTCTAGCTCAACTTCCCCTACAGTAAAATATTATGGAGTAGAATCTAGATCCACAAATCTCTCCAAAAGATAACCATAAAATATTTCTAGATCCATGCTTTTCTCAAAGAAAAATACTAGAATAATACATCATAAGGATCTCCAAGACAAAACGCCCAACATAGAGCAATAATGATGAAGGGGACACCACATGTTTCTCTCTCAAGCAAAACACCTCCTTGAGTGAAGCATCTTTGACCAAGCAAATAAACGCCTCATGCCACTTGTCCTCTTCTCCTTTGGCATGCCTTTCAAAGATAGCCTCAAAACATGAAAACCTTAGCCCTATGTGCAAGGTGTTCTCCACCATTTGCATTTATTAATCTCACTCTTCCCAGATAACCAAAATGCTCAAGCAACAAAGGTAAGGTGTTCCTCAAAAAGTTGGTAAAAATGCCACAAGGGTTTTGAAACGACAGATTCACAACCACCATAACTCCCTCAATATTTGTTGAAATTTCTATGATGACCCCAATTTTGAAAGCTCGCAACAATTTGGGCACGCCATCAAAAGATATATGTTCACGTAATTTGGGTACTATATCTGGCAACAATTTGGGCACGCCATCAAAATATATATGTTCATGAACTAGGACACCCCTCCAATAAAGCTATTAAACTCCTATAAAGTGGATCTTATAGATAAGTGTGCAAGCATCGGTCAATTAGTTGTTATAACAACTCCTCAAACATAGGGTGTACTCAACATGTGTGCCAAGGAATAGATCCATGTGCAAACAACCAAACCTTCTCAATCCAAGGGTTTAGAAGAGTGGACAACCTAGGACAATGTGCCTAAGGGTGCCACACCTCCAATATATGTGCTCAAGAATGGAACGATCTAGTACAATGTGCATGCATGGCAACACGTCCTCCAAAAACAAACATGAAATAATCAATCCCATGTGCTACCATGTGAAACCATCTATGCTCTCCATAAACCATGGGCACCAAGAGGAATAACCTAGTAAGATGTGCAATGTAGTTAGGTTTCCTCAATAAGTGTGCAACCAACATCATGATGTAGGGAGAGCTCCCATAATCCATGGAGTCAATCATCTCAAGAAACTAAACCAATGCCAAGCATAGTCCAGTACACTAGAGCACTCCAACAAAGCAAGCTATGTCATGAACAAGGCACCAATATAGCCATTGGAAAGCTAATAATCTAGGAAAATGTGCAAATGGGAGAGCACTCCACTCGACAAGCCATGAAATATAACAAGACATCCACAAATGAGGGCAATAAACCTCCTCAAACCAAAGCACTCCATCAATAATGACATGTGTGCTCTTTGGGGCGACAACCATAAATGAACAAGTGTACAAGTGGATCATCCTTACTAGGACACCTCTGCACCCACATAGTGCTCAATGGATAAACCGCCATAAGGGAAGTGTGTAGGAGAATGTGCACAAGTAAAATGCCCCTCATCAAATCAAGAGCTCCATCATATCAACCTATATGTATCTGACATGTGTGATGAGGCTGCCAACTAAATGATAATCAATGATGTGTGTGCATCCAAATAGCAAGAACATATGGTTCAAAAGGCCATCATACTCCAATGCAACCTGCTTGGGTAAGGTCCTCAATCTAGATCAAAATGCCTTGTGCTATACAAGGGGTAACACCTACTAAAGCATGACAAGATATGGTGGGAATAATCTCCATTGGTTTTGGATCTTGAGAATGCTCTAGCTCTTGGTCTTCTTCCTCTTCGCAATCTATGTTAAATATTTTTTTCTCGCACACTTATGCCCCTCACTGTAAAATTGTAAATATCATTACAACTGAAACATCAACCCTTTGCTCTTCTTTCATCCATTTGTGACTTGTCTAGGTGTCAACATTGTAGGTTGATTGAGGCTAGGAGTGGAAATAATGTGATAGTTCCATCGTTAAAAGATATAGACGATGTGTAAGATGTTGCAATCCAATTTGACAAGGGATCACCACTACAAAATTATGAATATTTCGAAGAAAAATCAACAAATTTGAACAAAGTTTTGTCAACAAAGACAAAGAAATTGTTCAAACCCAAAAGAAATTGGACTATCAAAATGCAAAATCCACCAATTTCAGCAACAAAATAGGAGCGTAAAATATGCTCACAATGAAGAGATTAAAAATATTAGTAAAGACCAGTTATCCCCCAATTTTAGGGATAACTAGGACTTCATGTCTCGAGGCCCACAGGTCCTAGACATGGAGTACCGAGAGCCAGATCGACTTGAGCATAGCCCTGGAGAGCCCATGATTTCTCCTTTTCAGTGCCTCCACTTTGTCAGCAGCAGCAACATCCATCACCTTCGGCTTGGTCCTATATCAGAGATGGTCCTTGCTCCATGATGTAATGAGTCGGAGTATCATGGTATGTGTCACTCTGATCCTCAAAACCTTTGAATATGTGCATTTAATTCCTTTTGTTTCTAACAAATGCTTGGATCTTATACTTGTCCACTTGACCATGTCTGGGGGGAATGACAAGATGCCCTAGTAAGCATGTGCCCATAGGTTTTGAATTGCCACTGGGGGGATTTCTGAAAACTCATTGCCCGCTCCCGTCATATTACCACTTTTTCATCTTGTTTCCCACTCATCCATCCCATTACATTTGTCTGGGCATTGGGTTGGCCAATCATTTAAGGGTTGCACCTTGCCTTGTGGGAAGAAGCAGCTAAAGGCCAAGAAGGTAAAAGCAAGCTGGAAAAAGATAAAAGCATAAAAATAAAACCTCGAGATGCTTCGCCCAGGGATCCCCGAGATAGCAATAAAGAGCTTCTCAACAAGAAACAAGAGGGACCCATAAAAATAATAAAACAAGACCTAGTTAGAGAATAG
>ML784576.1:299856-316790 GCA_009831015.1 Picea engelmannii | reverse complement strand
CATTTTTACTGATACATATTTGATGCAGATGATGATAGCATTCTTTCGAGAATGATGATGTTGTTGATGAAGAAAACTTCCGATGACTCGTAAATGTGCTAGACAATGTTTCAAGATGATATTGACGATACTATCCTCCAGATGCCACTGATGACGCACTTGTTGAAGGAAACTATTTCTTCGCTATTTTGGCATTTCTTCTTGGTGGAAGGTTTACAACTAGGGTTTGGCTATTGGAATTCTTGGTTAATGTAGGTGAATTTCTGCAACACTTCTTGATTGAATGGTTATGGTACTATTTACTTGCATTTGTTATTATAATTTGTTGAATTAAAACCCCAGGTGACAAGCACATGCTAAGGTCATTGTCTCATGTCCCTACCAAGTTAAAAGAGCCATTTGATTTTGCTGAAGTTAGATAGAGCCTCGCCATAGCAACACTCTAATCCTATTCTTCTAGCCTAGCCGTATTTTACTTGTTGTTGAGTTAAGGAAGGAGAAAACGCACTAAGGCCTAGGGTTTCTACACCTTAGTGAGTCGTTTTCCCTAGGGTTTGATTGATGAAGCCTTGCCATAGCAATACTTCATCATCAAACTCTCTTGTCCTTAGCCATAGCATCTATCAGTCAAGCTAGCCGTTTTGTTCTTGTCAATGAGCTGAAGAAGGAGGAGAAAGCACTAAGGCCTAGGGTTTCTACACCTTAGTGAGCCTTTCTCCACTAGGGTTTCATTGTAGAGGCCTTGCTTTAGCAACACCTCAACATTTAACCCTCTTGTCCTCAGTCGTATTTTTTCTTGCTCAAGATAGCCGTTTAAATTTGTCTTTTGAGCTAGAGAAGGAGGAAGATGCACTAAGGCCTAGGTCATCTACACCATAGTGAGTCGTCTCCCCTAGAGTTTGACTTGTTGAAGCCTTGCTATAGCAACACTTCAACATCAAAACCTCTTGTCTCTAGCCCTGTTATTATCATTTCGGCCCTTCAACATTTGTAGCCCTTTCTGACTCCATTTGCCCTAATAAAGCACTGATCTAAGACCTCCATTGTTTGAGTACCTTGGTCACAACTTCAAACAACCAAATACTTTGAACAACTACCTAACCTTCTAACCCTAGCATAGACTAACATCTACTAACCCTAGTGCTGCCATTATTTACTTATGTTATACCTACACCATTGCAGCATTTATATCTTTACAAGCAATTGAATGATTAGCTAAAGCGTTGTTTCTTAATGTTGACATTGCTACATTGATTGCCATTAGCACGTATTATGAAGTGATATATTGTAATCATTGCCATTGTACAACTTTGATTTGCTTCATCAATAATATTGTTTATCGATTGCTTTACATCAGAAGTCCATAATTATATGAAGTGCTAACCAAGCAAGTGATCTTGCATATGCATAGTTTCTTTGTTGTTTTGTCTCGGGCAGGTACACTTCTGGTTACTTTTATCTTTATTGGCTATTAAGCTGGACTTTCTAATCGGTGGTGACTTGTGAGGGGGGAATTATCACTTAGCCTTTTAAGCCTTTGCCTTCTCAAAACCCCAGGTCACCGGAAACGTCTCCCCTGGGCCTTACCTCCCTAAACAGAAAGAGTTATCCCATTGAAGTGACAGTGGTGGGATAGTCTCAGTTACGCCAGTTTGCCTTCCTTTCATCCATCTTTATCTTAACTACAAACTGTGAGATAACAAGACCTATCTAACAACAATGCATAAATTTCTCGCTTGAGAAATCATAATAAAAATCTTCTTGCAAGAGCGGAGAAGTTGAAGAATAAGAAGAAGACGCAACAAAAAATCAAGAAAGAACTTGTTTACAAAGAAATCTTAACTGATCCAGTTGAATTAGAAAAATTTTATTAGGTTGAAATCCAAACTATGGATAAGGAAACCCTCACCGACTCAATTAAAGTGGAAAAACCTAATGTCGTCATTAATGAAGTTTTATCAGACAAAGAACATCCAAGAATTGAGATCAAGAAACAATTTGAAGACAAGGTGACATCTACAAATTCAATGACAGTTGAAGGTCCATCAGTTGTCATCGATAAAATTGTACTTCAACAAAAGGATATTGACACGCTAGTGAATGTTGAAATATTAATTATCAACATGACAACACAAGTTTATGACAAAGACTTATGACCTAAAGTAAATCAAAAAAATACTAAATCCTAGATTAAGAAGGATAAACTTAACAAGGTATTGTATCATCCCCCAAATTACAAAAGTCGGAACATGACAAATCAATGTGCCAACATCTACAACTACCCAACCAAAGTTGACACTCTACTTACATACCAAAGAATCAAAAAATCATTACAAGTCACGGACAAAGACAAAAAAGCTCGAATAAAGAATCTTCTCAATAGAGAGCTCCGTAAAAATTTCACCTAGGATGGATTGATCATTTTTCGATGCGACAATATTGTTCAAGGCTTCGAAATCATATTGTTTTGTATCCTCAACCTTATCAAATAGGTAAAGCATTGAGGGGGAGGACTTACAATGTACCTAGGGTATAATACTAGAAATGTCATGATGTTATAAACAATTATTATGTAATAATAGTCATAAGGGCATAATGTACATTTATGTTGCAATGATGATAAGTTGCCCATTTTCCCAAAGGTATGACTTATCACCACTATGTGTATTTGTAAATTGTATACGCACCATTGTAACTCAATGGCATCATACCATATCAATAAATATATATTTATTTAATATGGATCTTGTGGGGTATCTCTTTCATGGATGACTTTATGAAGGAACTGTCAAGTTCGCTTCATAATCCAACTATATTTTATTTAACTAGTTGATAAGTGGCTCACTGAACTGCCAAAGGTGGCTTAGTAAACTGTTATAAGTGAACAATTAGCCTCCATTTGATTGCTCTATAAATTGGACTATGCTCCTCATTGTACTATGTTGATTGAGGGGGAAGCATAATAGAATTTCCTTTGTAACTGTGGTTATTTGCATCTTGAGGGTTTTCCCATATAAATCCCGTTGTCCTGTGTGAGTTTGCTGTTTCGTTGTGATCATATGACCATGTTAAGATTCAAACATATGCCGGTTACTCCAGTATAACGCATTAGTATCAGTTGAAATTAAACATGCAAGAAAGGTATTGTGTTTAATTACACTTTTCAATATTTATTAACAAGCAATGCAAACCATTTAACCAGTGTTAGGGATAAAATAATGGTACGCGACAGATGGAAATTGGACCCTCGTGAGGAATGTTTAAAAGTTAGTCTATGTAGGAGTTCATTATACTCATATACACACACAAATGTATATCATTATTTGATATCGGGTGAGGCGAAGATATTTTACTATTTCTTAGGTGTTGCCATGCGACTCATCACAAGTATACTTTGGAGCCGTGGCCCCAGTCTATGTTTGGTTTATTCAGTGGTTCTTGGACTATTTTAAGTAACCGGAAACAAGGATAAGTTCCCAACTTTGTTCAAATTGATAAGTTGAATCATTGCTAACTGGGTTGTGGTTTACAGCCTGTTACTCACCAAAGTTTAACTCTCCTAGAGGCGTGAATATTAGTGGGAGCTCGGTGATTTTCACCCAAGACACACAGAGCACCCCTGTTTAGCTGATGGGAAGTATTTGTGATTAGCTGTTCACCCTTTGAAGATTGTCTCCCATGTGAAAATTGTCCGCTAGCAGTGCATTGCAGTATTCAAAACAATTACGATGCATATAGAGTTTAAATGAAGCACTTTAAAAAAAACACAGAATTTGACGGGAACAGATCCAAAAAAATATGTACGAAAAATGAAATCGAGGGTACCTTCTTTAATGTCGTCCGATGTGATTCCATCGCTACAATCTTCCTCTGTTTCTTCACTTTTAGCTGCCAATTTATGCCGATGATCCTTATCCACCCATCGGCTTGATTTATTGGCTGACCGGCCCGCATATGACCTTGAAAAACCTTTGAAGTTTGTTGTAGTCCAGTAACCAGTTTGCGGATGGGCTGCTGAAAAAGACGAGAAAATACGTGTCGGAAGCGTGGATATGCTATCCTCTGGTTGAGGGCTGTAAATAAGGTTCCGTGAAGCAATGACAGGATTTAATGACAGCGGCTTCCGCCATCGGAGCGCTGGCAGCTTAGTGCGAAGAATCTGGGCTCTCATGTTGCTATGCTAGAACCCTACTAAAACCCTCAGTAATGAATATTTGTCGTGTAGGCTTTATATATTATCATGGGTGTTCGGGATCAATTTGCAAATTTTGAAACTCGCGTGAGGTAATTGAAAAATTTTACAGAAAATTCAAATTCAATTACCATGCATGAATCATGAATGGTAATTGGAATATCAACATGGATGTCTTTAAGAAGAACTTAAAAAGTTATTGAGAATAATAAGAATTCATCTTAAACAATTGGTACCGGAGACTTTTTGGTTCATGAGATATAGATGAATGTCTTAACATCAAAGAAGAAAGAAGAAATAAAAAAGTTTTTAATTTAGAACTATCATGTGGATTAATTATAGTGGGTGTAAAAAAACATATATATCAAGGAGTTTAACTCAAATCGTGATCATACTGAGAAAACGTATTTAGGGATAGCTATTAAAGGAAAAACAAGGTTGTTAGTTGCAGAGCTGAGGACGGGTTCACATCACCTTAGATGTGAGACCGGTAGGTGGAGGGTACCCAAAGAAATTTGGGAGAGAACTTGCATATTCTACAATAAGGGTGTGTGGTGGAGACAGATTGGCACTTTGTCATGGAAGGTGCAGCCTACGAGGATATTCGCAGTCAGTATGAAAACAGCTTAAAGGTCGACAACATGCACCAGCTATTTGACGAGGATAAGATCAACCAAATTGCTAGTTTTCTAGTCAAGATTCACAGCAGAAGATCCGACGTCGAAAAGAGTGTGAAGATGAGTTAGGGTTGTTATTCTCTTGGTCCCTTAAGATTGTTCATCCTTGTGGATGTCATTAAAATCAATCAATCAATCAATGCACATGTGTAGTATGGCAAAGTGTATAGACAATTCCAAGTTACAATTTTCGTCCTTCATACACTCAATATTGGTGAGAGGGCATTAGTAGAAATCAAGATGATTACGGATAATGTAGATTTAATAAGTATTGATGTGGATTTATTATACTCGTTTTAAGAGTGCATTGAATGTAGCACATGTATTGGGTTCATGGTGAAATTTTGGATGTGTTTCAAAAATTTAAAATGTTGCTTTCTTTTTAATTAGGGATTTCAAAGTAATCAGAGCTTTCAATTCATTATAAAATGATGCAAAATGTGTTTTCATTGAAGCATTGGTTCATAATAATAATAATAATCTAATTTTAAGGTCACGGCAAAGCCAGACACCAAATTGGTGTATGAGACTCCCTTGTTTGTGGGACAAGGGACCCCCTCCACGCAATGATTTGACTGCTAAAGTCTACGAAGGTATACATATATGTTGACAAAAATCAAAGTTCCAAAAAGAAAAACTATTGTTATAGAAATATTTAATTGGTTGTAGCCTCTCGATGTTTGCAAGTAATCATAAGCATGACAATGCATTGAGGTCGTGACCCCTAGAAGAGGAAGTTGAGAGATTGAGCAAGAAGCCAAACAATCAAATGTATAATTAAAGAGCTAGGGTGACATTGAGGAATTAGATATGAGAACAAATAAGATGATAGACATTAGGAGCCATTTTAGTCAATGAGTTAGCCAATCGTGTTAACGGGTTGTAAGTAAGTCATAATAGAGAAGAAGTGTCAATGACTCAATCAGGTGCTAAGTGGTGGAGTGGAGAGTTGAAAACTCCTAATTGCAATGTGTAACTATGTATTTATAGGCAATTAAACATGAGAAGATCATTGCACCATGGCAATGTGCAGCTAGCTCTATCATTGATTATGTCAACATTATCTTTGTGTGACCATAAAATTTCAAGGCATTGTACAACAAAGGTGATAATTGGGCATACCATATGTTTCCCTCTCCCTTCACCTGGTCCACCTCAATATTCACAAACACTATCCAAATCTCAATTTAAGATTTTTGGAATCTTGATTACCTATCATTCATTCACATCTGAAGTCCATAAAATGGAAAAGGAAACTAGACAAAAGGAGCTCATGATGAATATTTGTGATACTTGGAACCATTATGATTTCAAGTTTTCAAAGGTTTGTCATAATTAGTATTAAGCAAGAAATAGAGACAAGGAGCTCATGATCAATATTTGTGATACTCGGAACCATTATGATTTCAAGTTTTCAAAGGTTTGTCATTATTAGTATTAAGCAAGAAATAGAGACAATTTGAAGTTGTGGACCTCAAGATGGACCTTCAAATTTTGTTATAATATGGAAGATTTATTGAAACAATATTTGATAAGGCAACCTTCACTTGTGACAAATTCTTTAACAAGGAGGATCGTTGTAGAAGCCCCGTTTCCTAGGACTATGTATGAAAAAATAGAAAATGGATAGTGTCTTTTGAAAATGTTACATCTCCTTCTGGGTTTGAGTCATCTAGTTATCAAGATTTTTCTAACAACAAAATCTATAATAATAATAACTAACACGATGGGGTGTAATTTAAAATTCATAATGTCAATCCATAGTCTAAATTAAACAATACATGTGAGCTACCCCTTCTAAGTATGGATCAACAAGAATGAAGAGCATCAAGAGCAAATCTATTTAAAAAATAATAATTGCAAAGACGCAGATATTGGAGACAAACCAAGGATGAAGATACTAACAATTCCTTGAAGAAGAAAAAAAGGACCATAAACATGGTCATCAAAATCTCCCCCAAAAACAAAAGAATGAAGAATGCTAACAAAAATGAATAAGTGATCCACTTCCTCTAAATAATTAATTATTGAATAATTATCTAGAGAGTGTAGATATTGTCAATGTCAGTTAGCCTCAAAATTAGTGAGTTAATTACCTTGATGTCATTCATGATTTGCACGAACAATGGTTTGACAAGGATAAAGAAAATAAGATAACTACTATAAATGAAGATGACTCGTGAATAAGTAAATGTTAATCCTTGTGATTAGCTATCTACTCGAGAAGATAAATCAACCAATGGAAATCAATCGATAAACATCACTCCTTTGGATAATTTGGAATCCATTTGAAATGTACGAAGATCATAAAGTCATTAAATGTGTTCAAGAAAATAAATTTCTCAATGTTGCTACCATCAAATAAAAAACTCCCTATAGCATGAGCAAGACCAAGGCAATTACACTATAAGTAGAAACCAAAGAGATTGGCAAAATAAGCTTAATCATAGAGAAGGTAGAGAAGGTTACCATTGCATATAACTATATTAGATGTTTTTTATGATCAAATGGCACAGTTAAATTATTAATTTTTGTTAGGTTATTTAGACACTTACGAGATAGTTAAGATCAACTTGATTTAATGTGTTTTTAGGTAAAATTCTGTTTCTTTGGAGTGCATTTGTAGTTATGTAATCCGACAGTCACAATATGTTCTATACATAGAGTGAACCAACGGGTCATATTCTATTCGATAATAATGGCTATTGATATGTGCCTTAACACTCGATTGGTCCATGACCTATATTCAAAGAATGTGGAGGGTTATGTGTTGACGATCAATTGTAAGAAACAATTGTGTACAAAAAAATTATGCATTAATAAATTGTCTCTAGTGGCCATGTTGGTTGGTATCATGCACTATATTATTTCCCTCTTAGAGGGTTTTAACGATGTAAAAACTTTGGTGTAATGTTCTTTGATCTAATTGTGTGAGTGGTTACTTAAGGTGTTTGTCATGTGTGGGAATACCTTATTTTGTTGAGCATGGTATCAAAGCCCGTTTGAAGACCCTCCCATTGTTGATCGGGATCTTGAATATATATTGTCGCATTTATGGGTTTTGTGATTTCTATGCATTTCTGGGTTGAGTGCATTGTTCCATTGCGTCTGAAGCACTGCCTTCACCAAGTTGAAAATGATTTTTTTTTTGTTTCACTCAAAAAGGTTTTTGTTTGTTTAAGATATGGCTTTTTTTGGTCATATCTGAAGGTATAAAGTTTGAATACACTTTTTTTTTTTAATTATGAGTTAATGTTTCAATTTAATTGTTTTTATTCTCAATTTGCTACTCTTTCTAGTTTACATATGTTCTTTATCGTGCGCTCTGCGTGATTTCAACAAATCAAAACATAGCGAAAGTGTTTTAAATTATGTGTATACTCTTTGCTCTACACTTTATGTGGGCTCAACGAATCATAAATAGAGAGAAAACTTGTATTTTCCATGTAAGCTAATCGAGATCTAACCTCATTATTGTTGAGTTTGGGGAAAAAAATATTAAATTAAAAAAATTAAAATTTTGTCTATTTCACGTGCAATTATGTTGAAGTTTTTTGTAGGCAAAAACAATGGTTTGGTCGAAAGTTGATTTATTTAATAAGAGGTCTTGAGTTCGAGCTTCTCTTTTTAGTCCCTGCCGAAGGAGAAAAGGGACTATAGTGATCGATAATTCGTTGACTTCATATTACTATGTACTTTGACTATAAATTTTCGCATTATCTGTATTGTTCGTACTATAGAAGTAAAAACATTATTTTTTATATAATAAAAAAACCCTTATATGTCATCGTCTCATTGGAGAATATATTGGAGGTCTTATTGCCAGCTTCGTTGTTCCTAATGTTGTAAATGTTTAGATATCCAAAGTTTTGAGCTTGGACGCTCTTTTTTTATTTTTATTACATTTTCACTGAAATGTTTACATACCAAAAGTTCTTTGCATCGACATTGTTTTGTAATGTTTTTTTTATTTTATTATTAGTCCCTGCCGAAGGTGTAGAGGGACTATAGCGATTGATGATTCGTTGACTTCATATTAATATGTCATTTTATTATTATTTCTATTTGTATTGAAATGTTTACATACCGAAGGTTTAGAGCATTGACACATTTTTTGAGGTGCTTGAATAGGCCTGACAGCTTAAATGTTTACATGGCACGAGGTCCTGAAACAGGGCTGACAACTTAAATTTTTTCATACTATGAGGCCCTTAAACAACCTAACATCCTCAAATGTTTACCTAGATAGGCTTCTCAAAGTACATTTCTCCTCGAATTTTTCCATACAATGTTACAGTGAATTTGGACAATATTGTTGTCCACCTCTAGTTGCATAGCCATTGTATGTTTCATACTTCTTCTATGCTTGGAATGCAATGTGGTCATCATTGAAGATACATACATTGTTTGTTGGTTCGGTGGGTGCTTCTTGTTTGTTGGTTCGTTGGTTGTTGTTTGTTGTTGTTTAGTTCAACTTTGCAAGGTTGAGGACCTGTGCTTGCGGTTGGACTTGTCGGTGCTTGTTGCTTGCTTTTGTTTACTTCAACTTTGCAAGGTTGGGGTCCTGCATGCGCAGATGGAGCTGGTTTTTTTTACTTTGCGGGGTCCAAGTGCTGCATCCACAATTCGACCTGCGCTTATGTCCTTCATTGTTTCGGAGTAAGTTTCGATGCCATAATTTCATTTCTATCTGTTCTTTGTTGTTCAGTGTTTGCAGTTTACAAATAAGAATGTTTGATTATTTCTACTGGCATGCTCGTCATATGTTTTCGGTTCCTTTTGTGCTTGGGTTGCAATTTGGTAATCGTTGGAGATACATATGTTGTTTATTGGTTCAGTGGTTTTTGTTTGTTCGTTGGTTCGTGCTTGCTCACTGGTTTGTTGCTTGTTGTTTTCTTTTGTTTACTTCGGCTTTGCAGGGTTGGGGTCATGCACCGGCAATTGGAGCTATTTTTTTTTTGCACTTTGTCGTGTTCAGGTCCTGCACCCGCAAGTGGACCAGCGGTTCTGTCGTTTTTCGTGTCTGGCGAAGTCGAGATCTGGTGCCTGTCTCGTGCCCGCCTATCCTGCTCTTAAATTTTGCTCCAATTCTTTTTCTTGGCTCTAGACCATACCTACATGTCTTTTTAAAATGTTCTTGTAGACGAAAAGGACACTGAGATGGTGGTGGCAAGAGTGGTGTTTCGTGGATTGCAAATTGCAGTGTTCAGTTTCTATGTTGTTTGGCATGCAACATTGCTAGCATAATGAATGTGTTCGCATGCGCATCACACCATTTACATTTGGATGAAACCATTATCATTCTAGGATACTTCAGTGCTGACATGATACAAAATAGTGGCATAACAAATAATTGGACAACTACATGTGCAATTACAATGTCCGTTGTCTTTTTGTTAAGATAAAACATGTGCAAAACACACTTATTAACCATATATGGTGAAATGTGCCCATATCACAATACATCCTCTTTATCCTGTCCATGGACTGGTGTGACCACGATACAATTTGTCTTCTACTTGAAATATGAGATGTACACCAAAGATACTGCAAACTTATATTTCCATGTCTCGAAGCATATCTGGATACTTTGCTGCAGAAAACCAAAATCATTCAGCTATGGCCATGCAATTTCTTAATATTTTTTCTAGCTTGTAATATTTTTTGGGTAGGAAAAACTTTATATAATTACAACCATGGATGGAGACAAGCAAAGGTTGATGTTTTTAACTATCTTTTATTCTATTCGTTGATTCTCATTTATTGTATGTACATATTGCTTGTTCTCCCCTGCATACCAGCTTCCATTCATGTTCATTGTATTTTGTGCATTCCCACATTCAAACAAACAAAATAGTTGGAGAAAACGAAGGAGTCTTTACTACATCTGTGGAAGAGGAGATACAAAGGTACATGCTTGTACTGTTATTTCACATTCCATTGTTTTGTATTTCATTTAATGTATGTATATGTGTTCACCTAATTTATTGTATGTGGATATTGTGTATCTTCCTACAATAACTTATCTTCATGTCCTTTGTATTTTTTGTGCCACTACATTGAAATAAATCGAACTCTGTTTATTTTTTTTACATATCTTCATGCATACTAACTTCCTTCATGTCCATTGTATTTCTTCAGCATTGCTACATTTCAACAAACATAGTGGTTGGAGAAGACGATGGACTCTTTGCCGCAAATGTAGAGGAAGAGTTGCAAAGGTGCATGCCTCTACTCTTATTTCATATTCTAGTGTTTAGTATTTCATTCACTGTCTATAAATTTGTTCTACTTGCTCTACTGCTTTGCGCCTACTTTACTGTATGTAGATACTACATATCTTTCTACATAGTAACTTATCCTCATGTGAATTGTATTCTCTTTGCTACTACATTGAAATAAATAGAACTGTATTTCTCTCTTTTACATGTCTTTCTGAATACTAACTTACCTTCATGCCCATTGTATGTTCAATGTTTCTACATTCAAAGAAACAGATTGGTTGGACAACAGGATGAATTCTTATATGCCACAACAGAGGGGGTTGTAGTACAATCTTCAAAAGGGTATTCCAACTGTGCTAGTAGATAAAACACACAAAAGAGGTGGGTGCATATAATATTGGACTAGAAAACGATGATTTGGCAACAATGGGCCTTTGTTGAGACTTCCTGCTTCCAAACATTGCCCTCCCCATTTCTAATTTTCCCACTTTCTATTATCCCTTTTTCCCCCCTCTTCTATACTTAATTGAATTCCCCTTTGTTTTTCTTGTCTACTTTCGCTTTTTGGTTGCTTTGGTTAGTCGTCTTTCCGAAAATGTCTAGGTGCACGGGTTGGCGGACTCACGAGTTCACATTTATACTCCTGCTTCTCTATCACGACTCCGACTGATGGTTTCCTCATTCCATACTTAGCCACTTTTTCGATTACGGGTTCTCGGGCTAGCGGGTTCAAGATTGTGCCTCTAGCTTCAGAGGTTTCGCGATATACAGATTGGCCGTCGTACCACCNCTATTTCCTGTTACACATTTTTGCAGTCAAAAAATCTTAGGCATACAATTTGACCGTATGGTCCTCATGTTTCCTGAGTATCCCTTGACACCCTATTTCATATTGCATCTCCTTCGACGTTGTATGCGACATTCAAAACAATTATGGATAATATATAATGCATATGCTTATTTAGTCCTTCTGGTGTTCATCTAGACATGCTTACATTAGAAAAAAGTTGGACTAGTGACATGGCCATGAGCAGTCAATCATCGCAAACATCAACAGACCGACAAGGCCAAAGGTAAAGATGCATACATTGTGTTCCTCATATGTTTACCAAAAAAATAACCTCAACTATTTATTCATCTATGCCATGGTAAATATGTTGATGTCATCTGCAACACATAATTTGTAGTTCACAAGAAGTATCAACGAGCGCAAGTGAGACACCGAACATAGTGCAAGTTCTGTAGACCAAGAGGTCTGGTTGTAAAACTCTTGTTCCATACTTCATCCAAGTTGTGCGTTTACTTGTACATTTATGCAAGGAAAAAAGAAAACAAAAAAAATAATGCAGACTACTATTCACATTACTTTTCCTGTTCAAAAAATGTCACCATGTCTAAACTTATAACACCCAAAATACTATCAATAGAGGGCTTGAACAGTCGTCGAACTAGACAAGTCTTCGTCGGGGACATAATGGTTGTCTATAGCACGTACTTGGACAAGGCAAACAAAACTAGATCCATTATGCGTGCATAGGTTGATGCGGTCGATTTCGAGTCGGGAGAAGATGATACGACAATGGATAATGGCAATGCAGACGGTGTTCCCACTCATGTGTCCAAATTGAAATCAACCATAACGGGGGGCACTTCCTGGCTCGACGATAGCGTCCTTGACAAGAGAAAAAGAAGGGGTTTCAAAAAAGAAACCGACGTTAAACGCAATAACCGCTTTGCAGCTTGAGAGTAGACATCCTAGAGGTCCAAATTAGTTTGTTCTGGGCAGAAGTCTTTCATTGTAAGGAAATGGTCTCTTGATGCTCCCAGGGATATATTTCAAGCAAAAAAATTATTCAATTGCGGGACCACTCTCTCATTCTCTAGATATACAATTAACATCTTAGGTGATGAGGACTAGAACTCCTACTAGTGCAAGGCATATTCCTACTACTCATCTCCTTCTGCCCATAATGGACTAATTTGGGCCTCTGGAATTGCTCATGCAACCTGTGTCCCTGAAGTCTTTGACTATGAGGAGGTGGTCTCTTGGTGTCTCCTAAATTTTAGTTTCAGTCTCTTCCGCTTGCCCTGCAACATTTTTCGTCTTCTTCCTCACGGGAAGCTTGTGAGAATTATCAATTTTACCATGAGGATGGGTTCTTATGCCCTCCTGCGTTTGAAAACTTTTGGCTTGATTTCTTGTTGGGGTGCAACGTTGGAGCGATGCCAGTGTCAGGAGCAGGAGTGTTATTCACCTGCTTCAAGCCAAGGATTTATTCCACTATGGAACCACTCTCCTGTTTCTTTGTCGCCTCATGTCTTCCATAAGATATTGAGATTGCAGCAACGAACATTGACCTTCCGAGGAGAACACTGCAAGGATTTCCTAAAAAAAAGCATGGTAATGAGTTTTGTATGCATGTTGAAAAGCATCTCGATGGCTCCTGCATGTTGCAGATCCTGTGCCTATGTTTATGACAAACATGTTCAATGTTTTTGTGCATACAACTCGGTCCAATTTCTATGGATAGATATACATTGCCCAGTATTTTTATTTTAATGGATTTACTATTAAAAAAAAATTCTTGGAATCTTGGTTGTTGCTTCTTTGCTGAAGTTAACACCTCTTCTCATTGGCATGGTTCGATAGTCTCGTAGTTCTTGAATATTGTATTGGCTCAAGTAATTCGATCTAATATGGAGTATTTAACAATTATATGGCAATGCATTGTGTCGATCCCATCAGGATTTTATGTAAACAAAAATGAATTTCAGGCAGTGTCAAACCAACATTCAATTCTATTCGTAATGCAGATAGAACATAGCAAGACCAAATCATGATGCGACAGTCGGGGCCCCGCCCTAGAAATTTTGTTTTCATCTCAACCTTGCTAAGCAAACGATTTCTTGTTTCCCTTTTGCTTCCTTAACTCCTTTACTCTGAAAGGGAACATTTTATTAGTTGTCCATCTCCTGGCCTCTATTTGAGCACTTTTTACTTTATAAATGAAATTACCAAATTTCTTGTTCATGAATAAAAAAAAAAAACTGATCTATGGTGGTTGCAGTCAAATGGGACTATGAAATCAACTACAATATTAAAATTCAAGATCATCATTGTTGTTTATAGACATGAAATTATTAAGATTTAATGCTAACAACTCATCATGCAAGAAGTTTAATACTTAAGTTAATATGTCAAATTCATGGAAAAATGTATCAAGAACACAATTACTCCCACAAGTTGCAATAAAAACTAATCTTCAACAAAGCATTTGCTCACACTCTTTTTAATGGTACAAGCATAATAGAAAATGAGTAAGTGGATAAGATATTGGACTAGAAAATGATGGTTTTGCAACAATGGGGCTTGTTTGAGACCAATTCCCGCTTACAAAAATTTCCCTCCGATTTTCTGTTTTCCCACTCTTTTATCCCCTTCTTTTCCCTCTTCTATACTTAACTAAGTTCCCCTTTCTTTTTCCCCCGTAGTTTCTCTTTCTGGTTACTTAGTCGTTTTTTCCGAAAATGTCTTGATGTGTGGGTTGGCGGATTCACGGGATCACATTTTCATTCATGCTTTTATATCGCAATTCTGACCAAGTGCTTCCCCTTTCCATACCTAGCCAATTTTTCGATCGCGGGTTCCCACCCAGGCGGTCTCTAAATTTCACTTCCATTGTTCTGTGATCTGCAAACAACACTCCAGCTTCTGCGATATGCAAATTTACTTCCAGACTCCCACATCGTCCTCTCTTTCGTGTTACACATTTTTCACTGAAATGTTTCGATACATACAATTTGACCGGCGGGGCCTCACGTCTCCCCAGGAACCCTTGTCACCCTATTTTGAAGCTCGTCTGACCACTTTCCACACTTGGCCATTTCTTGGAATCTCTTTCACGGATTGTCTGGTTGGCGAGTTCAGGAAATTTCCAATTTCTAATCATTGTTTCCTATGCCCGCCACCTTTAGACTTCTTTCCAAGAATATGCTAACCAAATTCCTGTTTCTTTTTCCCCTCTACTTTCTCTTTTTGGTTACTTAGTCGTTTTTTCGAAAATGTCCAAATGCGTGGGTTGGCGGACTCACGGGTTCACATTTGCACTCATGGTTTTATATTGCGACTCTGATTGACCACTTCCCCATTTCATACCTAACCACTTCTCTGATCGTTGATTCCCAGGTAAGCGGACTCTATATTGCACTTCCATTGTTCTGTGACCTGCAAACAACACCTTGACTTCCGCGATATACAAATTTACAACCATACTCTCACATCATACCCTCTTTCGTGTTACACAGTTTGCACTCAAAAGTTCAGAGACCTACAATCTGACCGTCGGGTCCTTACATATCCACGGGAACCCTTGTCACCCTATTTTGAAGCTCATTCGACCGCTTTCCACACTTGGCCATTTCTTGGAATCTCTTTCACGGATCGTCGGGTTGGTGGGTTCAAGAAATTTCTCATTTCTAGTCATTGTTTCTTGTGCCCACCACCTTCAGACTTCTTTCTAAGTATATGCAATAAGTATACAACTTCTCCAGAAACATACAGAAAAGATCTTGCCAGGAAATGGAATATCTATTACAAATTTGAATATATTGCCCCTTCTTTTCCCTCTTCTATACTTAACCAAATTCTCGTTTCTTTTTCTCCTCTACTTTCTCTTTCTGGTTACTTGGTCGTTTTTTTTCTGAAAATGTATAAATGCATGGGTTGGCGGACTCACGGGTTCACGTTTGCACTTGTGCTTTTATATCGCGACTTCGACCGACCGCTTCCCCATTCCATACCCAGCCACTTCTTCGATCGCGGATTCCCGGGTAGCAGGGCTCTAGATTGCACTTCCATTGTTCCGTGACCTACAAACAACACCCTGACTTCCCCGATATACAAATTTACAACTGGACTCTCACATCATACCCTCTTTCATGTTACACAGTTTTCACTCAAAATTTATGAGACCTACAATTTGATCGTCGGGTCCTCACATCTCTTGTGGAACTATTGTCACCCCATTTTGAAGCTCGTCCGTCCACTTTCCATACTTCGCCATTTCTTCGAATCTCTTTCGCGGATCATCGGGTTGGCGGGTTCACGAAATATCCAATCATAATCATTGTTTCCTATGCCCGACACCTTCACACTTCTTTCCAAATATGCAATAACTGAGGTTTAATGCTGATAACTCACCATTCCTCGAGGAGACCGTCATAATAACTATCCCTACACAACTTGTCCAGAAGCATGCAGAAAATATCCTGCCAGGTAATGGGATACCTATTACAAATATCAATATATTAGCAAAAACGAATTCCACCGACCATTTCCCCTTGTGGGTTCCCGGACAGGCGGGTTCAATATTTCCCTTGCATTGTTCCACGACCTGCAAACAACACCCAAAATTTTGCGATATATATGCAGAAAAGATCTTTTCAGGTAATGGAATATCTATTACAAATTTCAATATATTAACGAAAATGAGTCTGACAGACCGTTTCCCTATTCCATACTTAGCCACTTTTTCGATTGCGGGTTCTCGGATAGGTGGGCTCAAGATTGCCCTTCCATTGTTCCGCGACCTACAAACAACACCCAGAATTCCACAAATATACAAACTGGTTGTTGGACTACCCCATCATGCACTCTTCCTTTTTATGCCTTTTGTAGTCAAAATTTCCGAGCCAATTTGACTGTCGGGCCCTCACCTCTCCTGAGAATCTCCTGTAGCCCTATTTTGAAACACGTCCGACCGCTTTTCATACTTGGCCATTCCTTACTTGCTCTTCTATGTCCCCGTCACCTTCGCACTTGTTTATAATAAAAAATTATTT
>ML784576.1:256407-299274 GCA_009831015.1 Picea engelmannii | reverse complement strand
AAAATAGATTATTATTATTATTATTATTATTATATATATAAGGTCTTATTTCTAAGTATGCAATTAGCAAGCTTTAATGTTAATTCCACTGACCAGTTCCCCTTGTGGGTTTCCGGACAGACGGGTTCAATATTTCCCTCGCATTGTTCCACGACCTGCAAACAACACCCAAAATTTTGTGATATACATGTAGAAAAGATCTTGCCAGGTAATGGAATATCTATTACAAATTTCAATATATTAACGAAAATGAGTCTGACCGACCGTTTCCCTATTCCATACTTAGCCACTTTTTCGATTGCGGGTTCTCGGATAGGTGGGCTCAAGATTGCCCTTCCATTGTTCTGTGACCTACAAACAGCACCCAGAATTCCACAAATATACAAACTGGTTGTTGGACTTCCCCATCATGCACTCTTCCTTTTTACGCCTTTTATAGTCAAAATTTCCGAGACAATTTGACCGTCGGGCCCTTACCTCTCTTGAGAATCCCCTGCAACCCTATTTTGAAACATGTCTGACCGCTTTTCATACTTGGCCATTCCTTACTTGCTCTTCTCTGTCCCCGTCACCTTCGCACTTGTTTATAATAAAAAATTATTTATAAAAACATTAATATATATATATATATATATATATATTATAAAGACATATAATTTGACTGTTGGGCGCTCATCTCTCCTCCGTATCCCTTGCAACCCTACTTTGAAGCCCGTCTATTCGCTTTTCGTACTTATGTATATATAAAAGAGTCTTATATATAATAAAAAAAAAAAATTATAAAAACATAATTATATATATATATATATATATATATATATATATATATATATAAGGTTTTATTTCTAAGTATGCAATTAGCAAGCTTTAATGCTAAACCAAGATTTTAGGAGATCTCCTATTAATACACATTAAGCCAAGATTTCTGGAGGGTTATATTATCCCTTCCGAGTGTTAATTTCAAACACCATGGAATGTCGTTCGCGTGTCATCGGGTTGGCCCGTTCACAAAATCTTAAATCCTTAATTTCGAAAATGACTCTGACCGACTGTTTCCCTATTCCATACTTAGCCACTTTCCTAGAATTCCACAAATATACAACATTGCCGCTGAACTGCCCCATCATGCCCTCTTTCGTTTTACGTGTTTTGCAGTAAAAAATTCCAAGACATACAATTTGACCGTTTGACACTCACCTCTCCTGAGTATCCCCCGTAACCCTATTTTGTAGCCCATCCAACCGCTTTTCATACTTGGCCATTCCTTACTTTCTCTTCCTCGTCTCTGTCACCTTCGCACTTGTCTATAATAAAAATTTGTTTACACACACACACACACACACATATCAGGTCCTATTTCTAAATATGCAACTAGTAAGCCAACTCATCATGCAGAAACCATATAGATTGTCATTAATGAGCGAAAGGCTCGAGGAGATCTCCCATTAATACGCATTAAACCAAGATTTGCGGAGGGTTATATTATCCCTTTCGAGTGTTAATTTCAAACATCATGGAATGTCATCCGCACGTCGTCGGGTTGGTCATTCACGAACCTCCTGTTAGTCCCTAAAGTTGCACTTGACTGTGAGAGGGCAAGCTAGGGCATCATCAATTTATAGCAAAGTGTTTTGAAGGTTTTTATGGTTTGGTTTTTTGAATAAGGTGGTTGAAAATTGGCTCAAGGTTATAACATAACATGAAAATCAAAACAAGAACACAATATACCCCATTGACTGGTTAAAAGGTAGTCACATAGATAGATTAGACCAATAAGAAAAAGAGACACCCAAAATTCCGCGATATACATGCAAAAAAGATCTTGCCAGGTAATGGAATATCTATTACAAGTTTCAATATATTAACGAAAATGAGTCTGACCGACCGTTTCCCTATTCCATACTTAGCCACTTTTTCGATTGCGGGTTCTCGGATAGGTGGGCTCAAGATTGCCCTTCCATTGTTCCGCGACCTGCAAACAACACCCAAAATTCTGCAAATATACAAACTGGTTGTTGGACTGCCCCATCATGCACTCTTCCTTTTTACGCCTTTTGTAGTCAAAATTTCCGAGACAATTTGACCATCAGGCCCTCACCTCTCCTGAGAATCCCCTGTAGCCCTATTTTGAAACACGTCCGACCACTTTTCATACTTGGCCATTCCTTACTTGCTCTTCTCCGTCCCCGTCACCTTCGCACTTGTTTATAATAAAAAATTATTTATAAAAACATATATATATATCTGTGTGTGTGTGTGTTATAAAGACATATAATTTGACTGTTGGGCACTCATCTCTCCTCCATATCCCTTGCAACCCTATTGTGAAGCCCGTCTGACTACTTTTCATACTTATGTATATATAAAAGTGTCTTATATATAATAAAAAATATTTTTTATAAAAACATAATTATATATATATATATAAGGTCTTATTTCTAAGTATGCAATTAGCAAGATTTAATGCTAAACCAAGATTTTAGGAGATCTCCCATTAATACGCATTAAGCCAAGATTTCTGGAGGGTTATATTATCCCTTTCGAGTGTTAATTTCAAACACCATGGAATGTCATTCGCGCGTCGTCGGGTTGGCCGGTTCACAAAATCTTAAATCCTTAATTTCGGAAATGACTCTGACCGACCGTTTCCCTATTCCATACTTAGCCACTTTCCCAGAATTCCACAAATATACAACATTGCCGCTGAACTGACCCATCATGCCCTCTTTCGTTTTACGCGTTTTGAAGTAAAAAATTCCGAGACATACAATTTGACCGTTGGACACTCACCTCTCCTGAGTATCCCCTGTAACCCTATTTTGTAGCCCGTCCGACCACTTTTCATACTTGGCCATTCCTTACTTGCTCTTCCTCGTCTCTGTCACCTTCGCACTTGTCTATAATAAAAATTTGTTTACACACACAGACACATATATATCAGGTCTTATTTCTAAATATGCAATTAGTAAGCCAACTCATCATGCAGAAACCATATAGATTGTCATTGATCAGTGAAAGGGTTGAGGAGATGTCCCATTAATACGCATTAAACCAAGATTTGTTGAGGGTTATATTATCCCTTCCGAGTGTTAATTTCAAACATCATGGAATGTCATTTGCACATCGTCGGGTTGGTCGTTCATGAAACCTCCTGTTAGTCCCTAAAGTTGCACTTGACTATGAGAGAGCAAGCTAGGGCATCATTGATTTATTGTAAAGTGTTTTGAAGGTTTTTATGGTTTGGTTTTTTGAATAAGGTGGTTGAAAATTGGCTCAAGGTTATAACATAACATGAAAATCAAAATAAGAACGCAATATACCCCATTGACTGGTTAAAAGGTAGTCACATAGATAGATTATACCAATAAGAAAAAGAGAGGATGAAGCTTTCAATTTGTCAACTTCACATAAATTCTTGTCTCAGAATATCATAAAGAAACAAGACCATCGGCTTGAAATCAAAACTTGAAAATCATTTCCACAACAAATTCTCTATTGTATTAATTAACAACCAAGAAACAAATGCATTGCAATATAAATAATGAACTCAAGCATGAAGAAAGAAAAACAGAGTAGAAAAGAGAGTCTAACCATCCATATGCCTTTGCTATTAAGTGTCCAAATGGAACAAAAAGTCTTTACAAGAATTCACAAAACAACTCTTCTAGATCTCCAATTTTTCGACCTCTTTCTAACTTCTCCTTCTACAGAGTTTATATAGAAACAATACATACTTATCAAGATCCAAAAGAAATGGATCTGAAAACCTCTTCATCTATATTTAGTTTCTTGTTTCAAATAATCAAGGAGAATATCCAATCTGATCTCCAATTCGAATTAATGAGGTGGCTTGTCAACTGTTGTCCATGAGATTTTTCAGGAAAACAAATCTGGGAAATTCCTGAAAAATAGGGTCCAACAATCTCTTTGTATCTCTTAAATGGTGATGGATGTGTAAAAAACGAGAGAGGTTTTTTGTGAAGGGACTCGTTCCTAACAAAAACCTCTTTTTGTTTCCAAAAATTCATCACCAGCTGTTCTGCAACCTCCCCCAAAATTACTAACTAAAACAGGAAATTATTTATTGAGAAATCGCAGAAAAAATAGACCTCAAAGATAAATTCGAATCTCTTAAAATGTGATAGTTGTGTAAAAACCTATAGAGGTTTTGGTGAAGGGCAATGTTACCAACAAAAACCTCTTTTGGTTTCAAGGAATTCATCTCCAGCTTTTCTGAAACCTCTCTTGAAGATAAATACTAAAATAGGTAGAAAAAACAGAGTATTTCCTGTAGCTTTCTCAGAAAAATAGGCCTCAAAGATAAATTCACATCTCTTAAAACGTGATTGTTGTGTAAAAACCAAGAGGTTTTTGTGAAGGGGAATGTTCCAAACAAAAACCTCTTTTGGTTTCATGGAATTCATCTCCAGCTGTTATGCAACCTCTCTTGAAGATAAAGACTATAACAGGTAAAAAATAGAGTATTTCATGTAGCTTTTCTGGTTGTGCAAAATAATAGTCTTTGTCATCAGAAAACACTACTTCAACTTTTGATGATCTGGTGGTTGCTCTTGTTATATGTCTTGTAGAATACTGAGCAACTTATTTTCCTTTTCTTTGTATCTTCCCCAGGTTTTTGTCTTCTTTTGTTTTTCTGTGTAATGGAAGCCTTTCTATTTTTTCTTTGACACCTGCTTTAGAGTCTTCAGAATGGTCTTCTATGACTATGACATTTTCCTCTTTGATTGATGGGTCAAACATAGCTTTGGACCTTAGCTTGTATTTTTTGGCAACACTAGTAGAATTTCTCCTAGGGTTTTGAGACACAGGTGCAAATTTCTTCTTTTGATTTTTGACTGCAGCACCTTTCTTACTGGTTGCTAGTGATTTATGTTTGACTGTGGTTTTAACATTATAATCTTCATCTGAATCATCTTCCATTTTTATGTTTGCATCAGAAAACATTTCGATCTCTGCATCCAGTTTGGGTCTCTTACCTCTGTTGATCATGGCTTCTTCCTGAATGTCATCTACAGGGGTATCATCAGGAATGTTTTGAGTCTGCTTCTTTCTTTTGTTGATCCTTGTCACCTTAGTTGCAGATACTTCTTCTTTGATAGAAAATTCATTAATTGTGATACTCTTTTTCTATGTGACTGCCTTCTTCCCTTTTCCCTTTCTTTGTTTGCTTGGTTGTGGATTAGGATTTAGGGATTGAATCAACCAAGTCCAGGGTTTCTGTGAATTATGATCAAGGCGGTATGCCACTCTTGTCTAATCCAACTCTGAGGGAATCCCTTTCTCCAATACGGGTTTTGCTTATCTAGTAGCAAAAATTGATTGACAAACTCCTTGACTACATGCTCCTTCTTCCACCATCGTTCTTCTCCAACTACCAATCTGCAAGCTTTGGTGATGGATTGTTCTGTCACCAGCAATAACAACTTTCTGATATCCACTTCGAAACCATCGAAGTTCTATGCAAACACCATAGATACATGTTCGTCATAACCTTGGAAGGTGGTGAGGAATTTGAACCAGCCAGTGTCTTTAAACCTCCGCGCCATCTGCGTATATGCTTTGAGAAGCTCAACACCCTTGGGTTCCAATCTGACAACTTGCCCACTTCTCTTAGGTGCCATATCAATAACACGATGCTGCAACTTGACACTGTTTGAAAGTGGAATTTACAACCTGCAACTATTAGCATATAACAGTTTCTTCTGAAAAATACGTGCGCTTATAATTCAACAAATTAGAATGACGAGTGACATGATCATATAATGATGTTTGGAAATTGACTGATTTGAAAAGGGTCTTTGCAGGTACAGAATGATCCCATCATGTAACGATTTGAACTATATAATGATTCAAGAGATATCGTGGGACACATGCGGATTATCAGTCCACGATTTATGTAATCATAACAAAATCAGGGTGGCTGGCGCTTATCATGGCATGCTTATATTAGTGCTACGAGAACAATGTTATTCCAATAGCGCTATTAATGACTTGGAAGAATTTTGAATTTGTAAGATTCAAATAAGCATATGAAGTGACACATCTTGTAAAACCATGTCGTAAAATCCCTAAACTTAAGGAAATTATTTAAAAAGATAAAATGTGAAACATAACAAACTAGATATAGAAATTAAAATCAAACGAAAGCAAACAATGAAGTGCAGGTAGGGAGGGTTTAGGATAAGAGTTTCTCACTAAATCAAAAACAAAATTAGAGACTAACACTGGCTCCTTCTGGGGGATGATGCTCTCCCCGTGAGGCATCAAGAACAAGCAGACCATTGTGACTTTTCCTCTATGCATCCATGCAACGCAACCTACAAACTTTTGTCTCTGCAAACATACACATTCTTTTGTGTTGTGCCTAGTCCATTGGGTTATGGAGTCAGTCAATAGCATTTCAAATCAAGCCCAAACTTTTGTAACTTATTCAAACTCTAACATAATGTTGAAACCAAACTTTCTGCTGCAAACTAACAGACTGAAAAGAATCTCATACTTGATGGCGAGCTTATTCTTCTATCTATTCCTACTTCTAACCAGTAAAAACTGGCTCATTATGTGACATCATGCTTCCAATGAAGCCATGATAACATCAAACCATTTACCAAATCTCTTTCAATGTAGATGGAAATCATAGAAGAATTCATTATATGTAACAAAATTTTAATTTGTGACACATAACTACAACCATCATCTGATTTAATTCCAAAAATAGCAAGGCTGAAATCTTCTGAGAAACATAACTCCATATAAATGACTATCGGATCATGGAAAGAAGTAGATTGATAGCTGAAAATGGTTACCTTTGCTTGCTTCTCAATACTACCATATACTGGTTCCAACTGTTCATGACTAATGTGCAGGTTGTTTTCATAAATTTGTTGCTCAGCTTTTGTCAGCATAAATATAACATGTTGTTGATAACCTTCATCAAGAATGTTATGTGTATCAGATTTATCAACAATATGTTGAGAAAATACTTGTTCTTTATATGCATCATAAACATGAACTTTTTCATTCAGATAAAAAACAACATGTGCATCAGAGATGAGATCAAATGCGTCTACTACTATGCAATCTTTGTCCCTATCATCAATTGAATCTTGATGATCTTCCTCAACAACATAATTTTTGTCCTCACCATTAGAAGAAAAATTTGCTTTATGATGAATATGCTTCTCAAATATATCACAACAATTTTCAAAAAGACTTTCAGCTGAAAATTTTTCTTTACAAAATATATTGAAAGCATTATGAAAAAATTTCAAAGAGTTGATACTGGCAGCTGGAAGAGATCTACACCAGTCTAGGGTTGCTCCCTTCAATGAGTATCTGAAAAGCTTGATCTGAACATCCTCGTGCACAATCTGACGTTCACGAATAAACTCATGGAAATCTAGCAAATGTTTAGCCAGTACCTCCCAATCTTCTCCTTTAAATGTAGGAAGGGAACCTTCCCTTTCACCTATGCTAAGCATTGGGTTTGGAAAACCAACTACATCTGAAAAGTCACAAAAAGCCAACCTTTGAGCCAAAATGGCTTCCATACTTGGATCCCTAGTGGAGTCACCTATTAATCCCTAGACAGTGGAGTCGCCATGGTGAAAGATTTGCAGTCATGTATCTGCCCTCTTCCTGTTCACCATCAAGAAGCGGATCTGATCATTTTCGTTCTCCCGGGGAAGATATCTTCGTTGCTTCGTCCCCGACAACAACGCCAAAAGATGTTAGTCCCTAAAGTTGCACTTGACTGTGAGAGTGTAAGCTAGAGCATCATCGATTTATTGTAAAGTGTTTTGAAGGGTTTTATGGTTTGTTTTTTTTAATAAGGTGGTTGAAAACTGGCTCAAGGTTAAAACATAACATGAAAATCAAAATAAGAACACAATATATCCCATTGACTGGTTAAAAGGTAGTCACATAAATAGATTAGACCAATAAGAAAAAGAGAGGATGAAGCTTTCAATTTGTCAACTTCACATAAATTCTTTTCTCAGAATATCATAAAGAAACAAGACCATCAGCTTGAAATCAAAACTTGAAAATAATTTCCACAACATATTCTTTACTGTATTAATTAACAATCAAGAAACAAATGCATTGCAGTCTGAATAATGAACTCAAGCATAAAGAAAAAAAAACAATTAGAAAAGAGAGTTTAACCATCCATATGCCTTTGCTATTAAGTGTCAAAATGGAACATAAAGTCTTTACAAGGATTCACAAAACAAGTCTTCTAGATCTCCAATTTTTCGACCTCTTTCTAACTTCTCCTTCTACAGAGTTTATATAGAAACAATACATACTTTTCAAGATCCAAAAGAAATGGATCTGAAAACCTCCTCATCTATTTTTAGTTTCTTGTTTGAAATAATCAAGGAAAAGATCCAATATGATCTCCAATTCAAATTGATGAGGTGGCTTGTCCACTGCTGTCCATGAGATTTTTAGGAAAATAAATCTGGGAAATTCCTGAAAAATAGTGTCCAACAATCTCTTTGTATCTCTTAAATGGTGATAACTGTGTAAGAAATGAGAGAGGTCTTTGTGAAGGGACTCGTTCCCAACAAAAACCACTTTTGGTTTCAAAAAATTCATCACCAGCTATTCTGCAACCTCCCCCAAAATTACTGACTAAAACAAGAAATTATTTATTATGAAATCGCAGAAAAAATAGGCCTCAAAGATAAATTCGAATCTCTTAAACTATGATAGCTATGTAAAAACCGAGAGAGGTTTTTGTGAAGGGGAATTTTACCAAAAAAAAAAATCTTTTGGTTTCAAGGAATTCATCTCTAGCTATTCTGCAACCTCTCTTGAAGATAAAGACTATAACAGATAAAAAAACAGAGTATTTCCTGTAGCTTTTCTGGTTCTGCAAAATAATAGTCTTTGTCATCAAAAAACACTGCTTCAGCTTTTGATGATCTGGTGGTTGCTCTTGTTATAGGTCTTGTAGAATAATGAGCAACTTATTTTCCTTTTCTTTGTATCTTTGTCAAATTTTTGTCTTCTTTTGTTTTCCTATGTAATGGAAGCCTTTCTACTTTTTCTTTGACACCTGCTTTAGAGTCTTCAGAATGGTCTTCTATGACTATGACATTGTCCTCTTTGATTGATGGGTCAAACATAGCTTTGGACCTTAGCCTATATTTGTTGGCAACTCTAGTAGAATTTCTCCTAGGCTTTTGAGACACATGTGCAGATTTCTTCTTTTGCTTTTTGACTGCAACACCTTTCTTACTGGTTGCTAGTGATTTATGTTTGACTCTGGTTTTAACATTATAATCTTCATCTGAATCATCTTCCATTTTTATGTCTGGATCAGAAAACATTTCGATCTCTGCATCCAGTTTGGGTCTCTTACCTCTATTGATCATGGCTTCTTTCTGAATGTCATCTATAAGGGTATCATCAGGAATGTGTTGAGTCTGCTTCTTTCTCTTGTTGGTCCTTGTCACCTTAGTTGCAAATACTTCTTCTTTGATAGAAAATTCATTAACTGTGATACTCTTTTTCTGTGTGTCTGCCTTTTTCCTTTTCCCTTTCTTTGTTTGCTTGGCTGTGGATCAGGATTTAGGGATTGAATCAGCCAAGTCCAGGGTTTCTGTGAATTATGATCAGGGTGGTATGCCACTCTTGTCTAATCCATTTGTGAGGGAATCCCTTTCTCCAATCCGGGTTTTTCTTATCTGGTAGCAAAAATTGATTGACAAACTCCGTGACTACATGCTCCTTCCACCATCGTTCTTCTCCAACTACCAATCTGTAAGCTTTGGTGATGGATTGTTTTATCACCAGCAATAACAAATTTCTAATATCCACTTCGAAACCATCGAAGTTCTGTGCAAACACCATAGATACTTGTTCGTCGTAACCTTGGAAGGTGGTGAGGAATTCGAACCATCCAGCGTCTTTAAACGTTTATGCCATCTGCAGATATGCTTCGAGAAGCTCAACGCCCTCCGGTTCCAATCTGACAACTTTCCAGCTTCTCTTAGGTACCATATCAATAACACGATGCTGTCACTTGGCATTGTTCAGAAGTTGAATTTACAGCCTGCAACTGTTAGCATATCACAGTTTCTTCTGAAAAATACGTGTGCTTATAATTCAACAAATTAGAATGACGAGTGACAGGATCATATAATGATGTTTGGAAATTGACTGATTTAAAAAGGGTCTTTGTAGGTACAAAATGATCCCATCATGTAATGGTTTGAACTGTATAATGATTCAACAGATATCGTGGGACACATGTGGATTATCAGTCCACGATTTATGTAATCATAACAAAATCAGGGTGGCTGGCGCTTATCATGGCATGATTATATTAGCGCTACGGGAATAATGTTATTCCAGTAGCTCTATTAATGACTTGGAAGAATTTTGAATTTGCAAGATTCAAATAGGCATATGAAGTGACACATCTTGTAAAACGATGTCTTAAATCCCCAAACTTAAGGAGATTATTCAAAATGCTAAAATGTGAAACATAACAAACTGGATACAGAAATTAAAATCAAATGAAAGAAAACAATGAAGTGCAGGTAGGGAGGGTTTAGGATTAGAGTTTCTCACTAAATCAAAAACAAAATTAGAGACTAACACCTCCAATCCTTAATTGCTCTTCGTCGTACCTGCCACCTTCGCACTTCTAAGTATGTAATAAGTAAGCTTTACTGCTAACAACTCATCATGCAACACCCATAGAGATTGTCATTAATGAGCGAATGGCTCGAGGATATTTCCCATTCACACTCATTGAACCAACATTTGCGGAGGGTTATAGTATCCCCTCGAACTGTTCATTTCGAGCATTGTCTGGAGAAAACAAACGTTCTCATAAACTTATGGCACCATCTTGACAACAGTTCTGTGGAGTTACAATGAACATCTTCGGGTGCGAGGACCAGAACTTCCAATAGTTCAGGGCATATTCTTACTACTCATCCCCTTATGCCCAGAACGAAATAATTTGGACCTCTGGGATTGCTTGTGCAGGCTGTGTCCCTAAAGTTTTTGACTGTAAGGAGCTAGTCTCTTGGTGTGCCGATAAATATATTTTAGGCCAAACAATTATTCCACTGCGGGACCGCTCTTCTGTTTCTTTGTCATCTCAGGTCTTCTACCAGATGTTAAGATTGTCAGAGCCAACATTGACGTTCAGAGGATAAGACTCCAAGAAGTTCCTAAGAAAGCATAACAACGGGTTGGACCTCTTGCCCGAGTTCCTGGAAGACTCGATGGCAGTTCCTAAAGATATCACAAACTTGCAGGTTAGTTCATTTAGAAATCCATTCCAGGAAATTGTCTAGCTGTTTACAAGAATAATAGAACATGAATCCACAACAACTATTTCCTGCATGGTTCTTTGTATTTTGTATTTCACAGTCAAGGAACAAGCCATTTTTTTATTGGGGGAAGCTCATTTCCCATGAAATTTGTTCCCAATTGTCAAGCTTCAAAAAGGAGAAGAAATTTTATATGTCATCCTACTTGGTTTTTGCGATAGGGCATTGTTGTCAGTTTCCAAAACTGTCTCTGTCCAAAAAGGTAAACTGATAATTCGACCCAGTAACCTTCTGGTACCAGGCCGTGTGGAAGCACAAGGCCTCCCACTGTTTTTATGAGGTTTCTAACGACTTTGTCTCTATTTTCAAAGTTTTATTGTTAGGAGAAGATGCTCCCAGCATATCTGACCAGGCAACCAACTTTTTGGACATGAAGGGGGCACTTGAACAAATGGATAATTACAGCGTGATAAGGATTTTTGGCTCCAAGGAAAACCCTACTCTCCTTCCATGTCACATTACGAACATAATGTTTGTTATAGAAATAGCAAGGCAATACAACTATTGGTTGCATCTATTCCATGAGAAGAGAAAAAAACAGTTCATTCCTCTGCCTTAGAAAGTCGGGGACTTCGTGTTGAGGAACGTCAACAAAATTGATGAATTTGCAGCCCATTTCAACAACTTGAAACTAAGATATGTTGAAAGCCTAAGAGGGTTCGACCCTAATAAAATTTTTTTAGAACATTTACTTACACTTGGCCTCGACAATTATTTTTTCCAGAAACACCTGAGCAAAAACAGAGACACTGGCGACAACGCTCCTGCTTCTGATGTCGACGACCTAGACACACTACAAAGCACCACTGAATTGTACAAGCAACAGGGAAAGGGCCCCAGTGAGAAGAGTGTCCAATCATCGGATAACACTCTCAAAAGTATGACATCCCGGAGCATCGCTTCAATGGCCCATCACAACAAGAAAGCAACCGAGAATTCTTCAAATGGAGGAGGAGATAATAACCCTTCTCGCCGTAAAATTAATAGTTCTCACAAGCTTCCCGCGGATAAGAAGAGAAAAAAAATTGTACTGAAGGCGGAAGAGCCCGAAATTGAGAGTGAGAACATGGAACTTGAGACTGATCTGGATAGCATATTATGAAACCTTGAATAGCCTAGAGAGGCAATCGAGCATAGTTGTCCAATGAACATAGCTGATGCCAATTTTTTTTACGAAGATGGATCCTTCGTGTTCCAGAGCGTTGTTTTTGACAATGAGTCTAAAAAAATTAATTATTGAAAAGAGAGATGAAAAAAATAAGAGAGGAAAATCTTGTTCAGAAGTTGACCTTGCGAACATGTGGCAATCCCAAATGTCTCGACTTCACAGATCAACCAGATATGCTCTTGATGATTCCATTGAAGGCATTGAGGCTGAGAATGCCCAGACTAAAGAACCGAGTCAAGGAATTGGAGGAATCTTTGATTCCTATGCCATTGCTTGCCAGTCCTTTAGCAATAGCCATGCATGCCACCCCTGCATCCAAGTTAAAAGGATCCTCCGTCCTCCTCACGTCGTGTAGAGGATATGTGGAGAATAATATCAAGAAAAGAATGGAAGTGATTACTGAGGCGTGGGAAACATCACAAAGTATGGCTTCCCTTGGAACGAGGGCCCCTACTTTGCTCGAACATTTGCAGGCGGATCTAAAAAATGAAGAACATTTATATTTAGACACTATCCTTCCTTTTGGCACCCATGTCAACAACATGACAGAAACGAGAAGAAGACAACAAGATCTCCCCTGCAAAAATCGGATCACTCAATTAAATGCATGTTGGAAAGAGAAAGTGAAGAACTTGCATCTCATTGTCCAATCATGTGAACAAGCCATATCAAAGAAAAAAAAATTATTCACAAAGCTTACCAAAATAGACTTAGCCGAAAGGACCGATGAGGTCCAAGAGCCCAAGTTAATCGTCAACTCCTTGCCCTTAACTAGACAAGCCTTCTATAAACAAATTGTTATTTTTAAGGAGTTGTCTTTAGAAAAGTTTTACAACATCCTTGAATATGGTGAAGATGACGTGGACAACTGACTAGTCGACTATTCGGTACATAATGAAGAAATTGATCAGGCTCTGTGTAATCTTTCTATCGATCTAATGGAATTAGAAAATGAACTTTTCAACATAAAAATTTGGAATGAGATCAACGTCGCCCCCTTGAGAAGCTACATTGAAGAATGGATCAAAAGGGAATTGAAGCAGGTCACCGACGAAAGGCAACAAACAGTTGGCACGATTCCAGTAGCCGTCAACGACAGCAATAAAAGGGCATCAGCAAGAAAATAGCAAAAGTGGATATGTACCATCACTGTAAGTTTGTACTAATCACATTCTGCTTTGTTTATCAATCCAGTTATTCCACCTTTTTAAATAGAAATGTCTAGCTAAACACTGATACCTTACAATTTCTTCTTTTTAGGTATTACACTCTACCATCTCCCACTTCTTCTTTCCACGGTCCTATTTCTTGTACATATTTCTCTTATGGTCTACGGGAGCCCCAATCCCAGTCTATATGACAAATGCATTTAAATTTCCAGGAACATGTAATAGACAATATTATTTTTTGATATATTTCAAATAAAACTATTTTTTATCTCCTTTTATATTTATGTGCTCATAAATTTTTATCTTCAACTATGTTGAATGTCAAGAAATTGTGTTTATTTAATTTGAATTGTCTTTTTCTCGTGTATATCTTTTTCTCCTGCTATACATATAACTTTTTTTGTCCTGGCACATATAGAGACATACATGTCAGATGGTCTATGGAAATTGTACTTAACTCTAATCATTTGAAAGTATACATTGAACATATACAACATTGAGGAGATAAAACATGCAAGGTAGGAACAAAATTTTTGAACATAGCAAGTCACACTACTGGAAATAATAGAAATTTTGAACATAGCAAAATGGATTATATAGTTTCAAAAAATGAATGGGACTCTATATGCCACGTGTCATTTACTGCATGGATACCACATGTGCTTCATATTGCTTGCCACATCTCCACTGTAGTTTCCATCTTCCTTCGCTACTTTTTCCCCATCTCTACGCATTTATTCCCAATTCAACCCGACAGGACTACGATGCCATGCAATACTTGTTTAAGTTACTTTTTGAAAAAAAGCATGCAACCTTTATCTCATAACTTTATTGTAAAGTGTTTTTCACTTAAATTGTGAAAATGAATCACTATAAAATAACTTTAATGTTATTTTTTTTTTAACTTTTATTTTGCATGCAACTATAATTTAAAAAGTAACTCCATTTTAAAAGTGATTCTCACATATTTTATAAAAGCGGGTCAATTCATAAAAAACTTATTTGTAAAAGTGAGCTTATAAACAAAGTTAGAGAATGAAGGGATTATTTTACTCAGACACCTCGTTGTGCATTCATCATCACGTGGACCAAGTTCTACCTACCACATAGCAGTTTGGTTACTATTTATGCAATTTTTTAAAAGAGCAGAACTTTCACATCTAAAATCCATTTTCATTGCCAAGTTTTTTTAACCTGCCTATTTTTTCGAGGGCTTTCCATCTAAACAACCGATTTCAATTTTTGAATCCATATTATTTTAATATTTTAATATGTCTACTCAAAGTGATCTTTTGCTTACCATTACCAACTACTTCTCATGGAAATCTCATATGGATAATGTACTACGAAGTAAAGGATTGTATCATATTATGTTGGGAAAAGAAAAACCCCCACTAATGTCAAAAAGAAAGTCAAATGGAATAATAAAAATGATGAAGCACGTGGTTAATCAAAATGTCCATCTCTTATGTTTTACAGTTTCATCTTCAAGGAATTAATAATCCATGTGAAGCTTGGGATAAGATAAATAAGGTATTGGGTAAACATAATGTGATTCGAGCCCACCAGCTTGAAAATCGAATAATGTCTTTAAGTCCTAATGATTTCTCTTGCATTGAAGATTATTGCTCTAAGTTCAAAACACTTACACTTTTACTTAAAGAATGTGAAATGGATATGAAGGATGACCTATGCATATATGTTATTCTTGCCAGTATCGACACTGCATATTTTGTGTTTGTATCTACTTTTTATGCCACCAAGAAGATCTAGGGGATTCATACATAGAATCTTATCTTGAGTCTTTTTGTGATTCTCTAATAAAAGAGCAAGACAGTCTCTTGCACCTTGGACTGATCAATATTGCATATACATCCAACAAAGCCTTAGTGGCCCAACATAAAGATAAAACCAAGTATACAAAGAAGCAACATCCTCACACCAACAAGCAAAACAAGGGTCCCAATCCCTTTCCACCATGTTTTACTCCCAATGGTAACAAAGAACCAAATTTAAAAAGTAAGAACATTGATAATCATTGCAATTTTGTTGGGCAAGATGGTCATCTAGAGTCTAAATGTTTTAAAAAGATGGAAACGCTAGAAGCAACGATGAAGAAACACAACATCAATCTTGATTATTCTTCTTCTCATGGACATGCACTTTTTGCTTCTAGTTTCTTCTACAATGGAACATCTACGTCTTATTTTAATGAGTGGCTTATATATTATGGAGCATTTTATCACATGGCTAAAGATAAAGTCATTTTATCTACTCTCGATGAATGTAACACCAAACAAATATTTGATGGTGATGACAGATCTATTAGTTTTGTAAGGTCTAGAATAGTTCAGGTAGATAATGTTCATTTCGATGATGTATTATGTGTTCCAAGTCTTTCCTATAACCTTCTATCAATATAGCAAATCACTCATTTAGGTGATGGTAAAACAATAGAATTTTTACCTCACTAAGTTGTAATCAAGGATTTAAAATACCTTAGGCATGTCTTAACCACTAGAATTGTTGATGGTAATACCAGGTTGTACAAATTTGACAACTTTGAGTCATCACATTTTCCATAGGTTTTTATTGTTCATAGCAATGACTTAAGCAAACTTTGGCATGAACAATTTTCGTCATCTAAACTATCACACATTTCAGCAACTATGTAATCAAAATTTAGTGATTGGTCTTCCTCTCCTTTCTTGCAGAGATGGTGTTTGTGTCGGTCGTGTTCTCGATAAACATCATCATGACAGTTTTGACAAGCACGCCTTGACCCCCTTGCAGCTTGTTCATAGTGATTTATGTGGTTTTCTTCCTTCTCGTTCTTTCTCCGGGTTCAATTACTTCTTAAATTTCATTATGACGTGCTTAGGTTTATCTCTTAAAACTTAAGAGTGAAGCTTTTGACATGTTTTTGTCCACAAGGCCCTTGTAGAAAAGCAATGTGTACGTCAATTGCGGAGGTTGAGAATAGAGAATGGAGGAAAATATGTGAATAACAAATTTACAGCTTACTTCATTACAAAGGGCATTCAAAAGCAACATATTGTTCCATACACACCATAGCATAATGATGTTGTTGAGAGAAAGAATTACAAATCAAAATAAATGGAAAATTTTATGATCCAATATGAGCGATTCAATCTTTATTACTGGGTGGAAGCCATTAATTATGCAAATTACATAGTAAATCACACTCCCATAAAGGCTTTAAAACATGTAACATTGAAAGAAGCAAAGAGTAAAATTAAATCAAATGTAAGCCACTTCTATGTGTTTGGTAGTGAAACATGTGCTCACATTTTTTATGAGAAAAGGAAAGCATTAAAGCCTAAAAGTGAGAAGTGTTTTTTTGTTGAATATTATTGATATATCAAAGCTTACAAACTTCTTCAACCACATTCCATTGAAATAATTATTAGAAGATGTTAAGTTTGATGAAAATTTCTTGGCCTACTAGCCTAATTCAATGTTTGTGCCATCTTTGGCCCGCGAGCCATCTTCGGCCCGCGAGCCATCTTCAACGTATGTGCCATCTTCTCTTCCCAACTTTTATGTTAGTGATTCTATTTTGGTTTATTCTTTAGATGATCACAACGAGGACGAAAATCCACATCCGCGTACTCAGCTTCCTTTGGATGAGTCCATTGAACATGAACCTATACCAACACCATCGCTTCCTAGATGGATCTATTCAACATGAGAAGCAATCGATGATCTTGTCAGTGAACCTACATATCAACATAAAACATGTTCGTAGTTCTAGCGAGCCTCCTCTCTTTTGGATTAAGTTTCCAAGACTCGTGAAACAAACACATTCGTGGAAGCTTATGGCCATCCAGATCGGGGCATATGAATGAATGAAGAATATCATTCCTCAATGGAAAATGATACTTGGGATCTTGTACCTCTTCCAAAAGGAAGAAAACTTATCATATTAAAATGGTGTAAATAACCAAGTATGCATCAAATGGAAGTGTTGAAAGACACAAGGCCTGATTATTTACCAAGGGATTCTCTCGAGATTAAATAATTGACTACAATGAAAGATTTTCCCTACCTAACTAAAATGAATTCCATCTACCTTATTCCAACTCTTGTGTTGATGTTTGAATCGGTTAATATCAAAACACCAACCTCATGAGGATTAAAAACCCCCCTTCATTTTTATAGAGGTGGTACCCCTCTTTGAATTCTTTAAAGTTTTATCTCTGAAGATCTTGGGACAACGATGTTAAAATGGGAGAATGCTAAAAAGCAAACTCCAAATCTTTATAATTCAAATAAATAAAAATATTGAATAGAATATACATGCATCAAGAATTTAAGAGAAATGGACAAGGAACCTTCACTCAGAAGATAATATATTTGCAAAAATACAATACAAAGAAAATAACTATAACAAATATAATATGAATCTCACATCCGTCACAATTTCAAATATTTTTTATCACGTTCAAGGGAAGAAAAAGGAAGGACCCACATATAAGAGAACTTTAAAAGAGTATTTTCATTGAAATCAAAATATGATTTGATAGGTTAATTTCAAATATCTTATACTCAAATGTTCAGGGATCAAAGATACAATCAAAATTAACCCCAGAGAAGTTCTCTAGAGTTTTCTCAAAAATAAAATAGTCTTTAATAGTCTTAAGAAAATAAAATGCGTTTGTCCAAAGACGAACTGGGATTGGCTCCCATGGACCATAAAATAAAGAAATGAAATAAGAAAAGGGCACAAACATAGCAGGAACAGAGCATGAACAATGCAAGACCTGAAAGAGAACATAAGGGAGCGATCAAAAAATAGTCGTATTCTCCTTGGGATAGACAAAATATATCTGGATGAATTCTGGAAGCAGAAGAGAAAGGGAGAATGATGTGATCAATTTTCACTTACTATGATGGAATCTCTTGTTCATTTTTGGGTTGTTGTTGCTCTTATATTCTCGCTTGTGACAATTTCTTGACTGGTACCAACTGCTTCTGTTTGATTATATTCTCTATAATCAATTGAAATTTTTTGTAATGTAATTTCAATATGTTCATTTTAATTTACGTACTCCACAAGCCAACTTTCAATTTCTTGGTCTGTGTACTTGGTCATATTGTTGAACTTCTCTGTTGATATGCCTTTTAATATTTCTACATGTTCTTCAAATTGTTGTCTTGTCAAGAGAATGTTATTTGAAATAAGTCTGGGATCTTATACTTCATTAGTAGTTCTTCCAAGGTCTAATCCCATTATCTTGCCATAAGCTTCACTCTTTTTTACACTTAGGACATCTAGGTCATCCAATAATTCTTTTAATGTATTAATCCTTTTCATCTAGCATGCCTTCAATTGTTTCATGCAGGTAGGGGAGGGAAAATATTCCTCTTTTCTTTTCAGCTTGGTCATGCCTGAAACCTTTAAACTAAACATAATAATTGTATCCTTTTAAAATCCTTCATCATTTCTTAAGTTAGCTTGTGAATATTCTCCGAAATTTTGAATTATAGAACCAAGCGAGACAAAGTTGCTTGCTAAATCCCATGTCTCTAAAATGAGAGACATTCCCTTTTTAATATTTTCTCCAATGTAGCGCCTAATTGCAACAAGTAAACTCGATGTTCCCTTCAATTTCAAACTCAATTATGGGGTTTTATAAATTCTTTGCTCGGGTTGGACCGCTGAGACTAGGGTAGCAAATATAAAAGGTGGCATCAAAGTATATTCTAATTCCTTAATTCTCTCTTTAAGCATCATATTTTTTGTCTCCATGTCATCCACCAACACTTTTAGGGCATCGATCGTATCTTTATGAATTCTGGCAATTCTGGAAGCGAGTATGCCTTTGAAATCAAATTATGATTTAGATTTTCTTTTATTCTTTGAATGCATTTTCTCTAAAAATATATAGTTTTAGAGATTTTGTCAAACAGGGTATTTTGTACTATAAAAGATTCATCTTTTGAAAAGTTGCGTTCTTGAGTTGCAATTTCGGCTGCAACTTCCCTGCTTTCCTTGAGTCTATGTTCATCATTCAGGAACTCAATATCTTCAATGTTAACATCCAGATCCATATCTTGAAGCATGACTTCTCCTTCAGGTATGATGTTTTCTTCCTCCTGTTGAGTACCTTGCCTTTTTCTTTTGACTTGAAGTTTATGAGATTTCTTCAAATTTCCTCTCGGAGGATTTTGGTCACCCCCATCATCGGACTTGTTGGTAGAAGATTTATTTTTCTATGGTTTTATTGGCTGAGAACTTTGCTTTGGTAGGTCGCTTCTTTGTGATACACTTTGCGAATGAACACGTCTTTCATTTGTAACTTTTTCTCTCTATTTATGTTTATTTGTAGTACTCATAATAATTTCAATATCTTTTTTTTTCATTTCACCAAATAGTGTTGGTGGGTGTTGACTATCTCCCTCTTCTTCTTCACACAAAAATATATTAGCAAGTGAAGTATTGTATCCAAGAGACGTCATGTGGTCCATGAAAAAAATGATTTGGGTCAAAACCCTTGATTTTTTCTGCAAATTTCAAGTTGTATTGATCTAATTGAACTGTGAATTCATCAATTTTAGAAATGCCTCTTAATAAAATTTGCCCAATTTTCCATGCCATTGGAATAAATTGTTTTTTTTTTTCTTTCTTCTGATGGAAGAAATGCACCCATAATTTGTACTATCTAGCAACCTCTATAACAATCATTCTATCTAAAACATAATAAGAGAGGTAGAAAGGCTTCTCACGAGAACAATATATTCTTATCACAATATATTGCTTAATTTTCCCATAACTCCCCTTTTTATCTAGGAATTTTGATGATTCTAGAGATAATCTAGATGTTTTTGGACCAATATGAGTTTCTTGAAAACATAAACGAATTTGTTATAAATTTCATCAAAATGATAAGTAACCCTTTGTCTTAAAGGGCTTGGTACCAAATTGGTACTCGATGAATTTTACCGTTGACCCTCCTTCTGATACTCAAACCTTTAAAAACATGACAATAAGTGATAACACATATCAAATACGAGGACATGTAGAACCTTTTATTTTCCCTGAAATTTGCTAATTGTGAGGAAAATTATATGGAAATAATCTTCGCCCAGTCGAAGATTTCCTTCTCATGAACTGTAAAATATAAAATGTAAAAAGCTAACAGAGGAATTGTTGATGTTGATTCCTAACCCGTGACTCCGGTAAAGAGCCATGGAATCTCTTTAAAAGGAATTTTGAGCAAACTGACTTGAATATTCTATAAATCTTCCAGCATCGTGGTAGTGTCTTCACGGTTTTCTTGCAAGAGTTCAAGTCCATAATTTCTTTCCTTAAGGAATTGTCTAGCTCCCCCCGCCCCCCTTGAATGTGATGGTTGACTTAGGGAGATTTAGCATCCTTCTGAAAACTGACAGCGACAAGGAAACATGAGATTCCCATTGAAGTTGAATCACTCTATGGTTTTTTTCATACTTATCAACACACCAAGAAACAATTTCCCTAGAGTCAAAAACCTTTTGTAGGCACCTTGGTGAAGCGATGCCTAATGTCTAGACTATATTTTTGTTTCTTTTTGGTGCTGGAAGCAAATAATAATACCAGTAAGACCTCAACCACTGGAACCTCTGGTCCTCTCACCCGAATAAATTCAAAGTGTCTGCACATAAGTGTTCTCTTCCTTTCACTGCCATGTTGTTTGAAAGTTGGCGAAATTTTGTATATTCACTTTGAAACAATAATTTCAAAGTAAATTCCCTTTTGATAGTATAACTCACAACTCCTTTTTTTCGATGAAAGAGTTATTGCATATTAAATGAAATATTAGCTCGAGAAATATGCCATTAATAACAACCTTTTCAAAATTAATTAAATATTATCTTCCGTAAGATTAGCATTTAATAAGTCTCAGAGAAAGTCCAAAGTAATTTTTGTAATAAGCTGGAGGATCGAACGTAGATCTCAGGAAGTGAGGGAACAAACATGAGCCCACCAACCCAAAATCCTGCAGTGATATTGAAAATCGGTTAAGTATTGATCTATTAAGAGAGTCGAGAGTCATTCAGACTTGTAGAACACAAGAAAATGAAATGGGGAAACATGAACCCACAAGTACGCCAACCCGCGAACCCGTTGTGCTAAGAAACTTTGAAAATACTCTAAGTAAAGTGCAAAATGAGGGTAGCAAAAAAATAAGGTGCATTTTGACGACGATAGAAGAGTGGACTTGAATGAGAATGATGATACCAACCCGTGAACTCGTCATTATGGGAGATCTTCAGAAATAGCTAATTCATGGTACAATATGGATGCAGCGGAGAAAAAAAGTTTATTTTGTATAATGCAAAACTTGATGAGCAATGTTATGAACCCGCCATGGATTGAAAATTTTCTAAGTAAAGAAAAGGTGAAAACAAAAGATGTGAGTTTATATATCGGTCAACAACTGGCTCTAACAATGGGATAGTAACCCCCTGTGGGTTAATAAAGAATCTAGAATCTCGCATATTAGGCATGGAGTTAGTGTAAAAAGAGACAATATGAAATAAGAAAACATGTACAGAAGAAAGAGAAATAAAACTATGTACATGTGAGAGCAAGATTGATCAAGCAAAGAAAATCTTAAGATGTTGGCCATTGACTGGAAACATCTGCACTGTCCCCTCCATGACTTTAAGTAAATAAGAGTTATAACCCAAGATCTTTTCAATATTATATGGGCCAATCCATAACGTCTCAAATTTTGTATGTAAAGAAGGCTTGTACTTTGCTTTGTTCCATAATAGTACAAGTTGCCCCTTTTGAAAATCTTTTGTTGTTGCACTCTGATCAAAATATTTCTTCATGGTTTGTTGTCTCTAACTCATTTTCTTTAATGCTTCGGCTCACTCTTCCTCCAATTTCATCAATTGATTGTATCTTTTGTGTAAATGGGAGACTTCCTCTACAACTTCAATATTCACAACATATGTCAAAGCATTCAGTTCCATATTGATAGGCATTCTTGCTTATGTTCCATACACCAGTGTATATGGGGAATTTCCAGTGCTATCCTTTGTTGTCGATCTGCTTTCCCATAATGCATCTATCAATTTCAAATGCCAATTTCTTTGATTAAGATCAATCATTTTCTTGAGGATTTGGATCACAGTCTTATTTGTAGACTCAGCCAAACCATTTCCTCAGGGATAATAGTTTGATGATTATCCCATTATAATACCAAATTCTCCACAAAATTTAGTAAACTTTGAACCAATGAATATTGACCCATTATCTGTGATAAACTTTTATGGAACTCTGAATCTTGCTAAAATATTTTCTTTGAGGAATTTTATAAGCTCGTCCGAATCAACATTTTTCAATGCTACTGCTTCTTGCCATTTTGTAAAGTAATATGCAGTTGTGAGAATATACGAATGACCCTTACTTGATTTCAGATTAATTGGCCCAATTACATCCAATTCCTATTGTGTGAATGGTTCTTCTATTGATATGGGTTGCAGGGGCATTGTTTCCCTCTTCATTCTTCCTGAGAATTTTTTACAAGAAATGCATTTTCTTATCATTGAATATGAATATTTGAAAATAGTTGGCCAATAATATCTGACTCTCATTATTCTATGTGCAGTAGTTGCAGGTGTGAAGTGGCCACCAAAAATCCCCTCATGAAACTCTCCCATCAGTCTCTGATATTTTGTTGCATAAACACATCTCAATAGCCTTCCATCAAAATTCCTACGGAACAAAATTTTTGCAACTAACACATACTGATTTGCTTTCATCTTTAGTACTCTTCTTTATTTTGGAGACATGCCATTTGGGAACTGACCATATTTTAAATAGAAAATAATCTCTCTATACAACTCAGGAGTTGATGCAGATGATCTTGTTGAAATCGATATAACTCCATTTAGTGAATCGAAACTTGCAATGAGCTTGCACATACCATGTTCTCTGACTGCTTTTAGTGGCTTAATCTCAATGTCATATTCTTGGATTTTTGCTAGCCAATTTGCCCATTTCCCTTCTCTCAATTGTTGACCAAGAAGCATTTTCATTGGAGAAGTAGGAACATATGCTATGACATGGGGTGACAAAATATAAGTTCTAAAATGAACCACTGCCTTAACTAAGGAAAGAGCTTGTTTCTCTATCTTCGAGTATTTCAGTTTATAATCATGGAGGGTTTTGCTCATGGAACTTATTGTGAGTTCTTCTCCTTTAAGATTTCTCTCTGTAAGAATAGAAACAATAGTCTCTTCTAAAGCAAAAGAATATATGATGGAATATTTATAAAAAATATGGGTTGATCAATACAAGTGCAGTGGTGATTGCATGTTTGGTATTGGTGAATGCTCTTTGAATGTCTTGGGTCCATTCAAATCTTTGATCCTTTTTCAAGAATGCATTTATTGGATTAACAATTGTTGCATAGTCGAGGACAAACCTTCTTACAAAATTTATTTTTCCAAAAAATGATTAAACTCCCTTTTTGAGGTTGGAAGATTTAATTCATTGATATCCCTGACTCTATCGGGATCAATATATATTACTTCTTTGTTGACTATATGTCCCAATAGCTTTCCTTCTGAAACTGCAAACAAGCATTTCTTTGGATTAAGAGATATTCCATATAATCTGCATCTTTCAAAAACCTCTTAGATGATGAATATGTTTCTCTCTGATTTTAGAATGAATGGTAAGATCATCTTGATAATTGACGATGAATATTCCGATCGAATCTCTGAAGGCATGGTCCATAGCTCTCTGAAAAGTTGCTCCTGCATTTTTCAAGCCAAAGGGAATGCGAGCTTACACGTCTCCGAAGGTGTTATGAAAGCAGTTTTTGATTTGTCTTCTTCTACAACTAGCACCTGATTGTGTCTCGAAAATCCATCTAACATGAACATCAAAGCCAATTCGATGACTTGTTGAAGTAACATTTCCATGTTAGGAAGGGGATACTTGTCTTTAATGCTCACCTTGTTCAAGTCTCGAAATCAACACACAAATGAATTTCTCCACTTTTCTTTCTTACAATGACAGGGTTTGACAACCATTTTGAATGTCTGATTGGGAATATTATTCCATCTTTCCTCAATTTATCCAATTCAATTTTCACCAAGGGTTTCAATTTTGGATTTATTATTCTCAATTTTTTTTTAAATGGATTTGTCCCTTCTTTTAATGGTATGATATGCTGGAATATAGATTTATCATATGCTTTCAAATCATCATAAGTCCATGCAAAAACATCAAAGAATTATTTGAACAAGGAGGTATATTTATCAATCTCTTCTTGCGTATAGTCAGTCCCAAGATTTACATATTTTGGAGATTCTTCAGTCCTAATATTTATCTTTTGAGTTTCTTGCACTTTTCTGATACATGCTTCTTCCTTCAAATTTGGCATTCTCACTTGATCATCTCTTGTCAATATAGACTCAAAATTGGTACATTTTTTTTTTTCCAAAATTGGTGCAGGATCATCAAGACTTTCATCTGTGTCAGCAAGAAAATCGACTAGTTGTTCATCGTTTTCGAATACTTGCAAATGACCTTGATTATCGGGTACTCATGGCATGAATTTTTTTTGACTTGAAAAGTATTCTGATTCTGAAAATCATCAGGATCAAATAGAGATGTAGCAATTGTCAGCAAGTCTACTTTTTTATTTCTTTCCGTGGAAATAAATGATATGTTGAATGAGACGAAGGAATACATTAATTCATCTACTCTTTTGGCATAGAGTATTAATCTTTCCTTTTTGATCTCATATTTCTTCCTGATGTGATTTATAACAAGTTTAGAGTCACCAGTTATGATCAAAATTTCAATCTTCATTTGGATTGCAAGATTCATTCTGTGTATTAATGCCTCATATTTAGCTTCACTGTTCATAGAAGGAAATTCAATCCTGGTATCATGAGGATATATAACTTAACTGGGAATTTTGAACACAATTCCTACTCCGCTCCCTGAGTTGCAACAAGCACCATCAAAGGACATCCTCCAAAATCTATCGAAAGATTTTTTTACTTCTTTTTTCCAAATATCTGTCTGCTCTTAATCAAGGACAACATAGTTTCTCATACCAACATCAATATAATCTTGCATTAATTCATTGTCCTTTTTCTTCAAAGAAAACGATTTTCTTGGTTCTCGAGGAACTATAATCATTGTTCCATCTTTATTTGCGAACATCATGCAACTCCCATCATTCATACTATACCCTCTAATCAACGAAGACCAATATCTCCCAAGAACTACTCCATAAGCTGGAGGAAGATCAACCACTATAATTGTGAACACAATTGTCATATGTGGAGCAACAATTATCTAAGTATAAAAATATTTGATTTATCCATATGCAGGGACCTTTATTGAATCAATGGAATAGAGACTCTCCCCGATTTCATAATACTTGGTACAACTCATCCCAAGTGATTCCATTACTGATAGTGGCATGATATTATTTGTCACTCCGGTATCAATCAAGCAATTATGAAGTACCACATCATGATTTTCTATTGTAGTATAAAAAGGTGGGACTTTACCTTTTGGTCTAACTATTGATATATTTTGATGTTGCTTTGGATTTGATGCAACATCTTCAATTCTATGACTTGTCTCATCTAAGATTTTAAGAATATTTTCCCTCTGTTGTGGGATTTTGACAACTTCCATGAATGCGAGAGTGATTCTCAATTTTTTCAGATCATCACTCACATTAAATGTCATTTGAGAAGGATTCTTCACTTCATTTACAACTGCATATTGCTTAGTTGCTTCTACTCCATTTGGTTTCATCTTTTCATTTTGTTTCTCCACATTTTATTTTGTTTTGAATTTGTTTATTTGTGCTATTGTTTGCACAACATTGTCTTGCAAGATATCGATTTATTCATGTTCATCAAATATATACATGGATGACTCACCTTCATATGTCTGTATAGATTTAAGAATTTCTTCTTGAAAAAAATCAGCCTCTTAATTATCAACTATCTCATCTTCAAAAAATTCTTTTAAGATTACAACATTTGGATTTGGTATCCCAGGTGGCCTCTGTCTAAACTCTTCATTTGTACCATTGTTTCCTATTCTTTGTCCTTGAACATGATTTCTCCTCTGTTATTGAATAAGAATTCTTGGATTAGGAGCAAAATTTTCATTTCTTCTTAGTCTTGTCAATTCATTTTGCATCTATCTAATAATTCGATTCATATGTGTTATCTCCATCCTTTGTTTGGTCTCTTGCGTTGTTGTTGGATCATTTGTCACATTAGGAATTACTCCTTTGAGTATTCCTCCACCAACTCCCCAGTCTCTAGTAGTTCATGCTCTTTGATATTCGACTTTTCTTGAATTTGATGCTCCTTGATCTGCAATATTAAGGGTATCAATCTGTCTTTGGACTTTGCCAAGAATGATTTCAAGGTTTGCTTCTATATCCAACATGATTTGCTCCATTTTTGTCGTTTTATTCATTGCATTATTTAGATCTTCAATTTGCGCAACCCCGATGGCAAACTTTATGTTTGAAGGAATCACATTTTTGTAACACCCAAGTATGAATGGATCATTTGGCCTCTGATCTTCCTAGATCTTATTAAGTGTTCTTAAAAATAAAAAAAACTAAAGTCTTGGATCCTTTCACCCTTCTTCAAACATATTTGGGTGAATTGCATGAATAGAGTATGATATACTACTAGAGGAGCATACAAGGTTAAAAACATAGCTTCTAAATCATCAAAGATGGAAATTGAATTTGTTGGAAGGGACATATACCATTCATGGGCTTGGCCTATCAATGTTTGAATAAATAATCTAACCATTACATTGTCGTGTTCCACCAAATGAATCTCTCATATGCTAAAAAAAAATTCCATATGTTTCTTTGGATCAACCGATCCATCTCCTGGAAATGTTGGCAACGCTCCTTGTGGAAGAGTTGGCAATTGATGTTGTTCACCATAAATATTTAGAGGGTTTTTTCTAACCCTTCTCTGTGGAATTCTTTGCCTTTCTCTTTTCCTTTCTTCACGATTCTCAGGGTGTTCATTTTTTTCTTCTCTATCACCCATGATTGAATCTTTTTCCTTTTTGATGGTGGAACTTTCTCTGATTTCATGAAGTGGTTTAATTTTACTCCTTGTTATTCATCCTTTGTACAATTCCAACTTCAATTTTTATCCTGTCTTCTTGCAATTTCTCTTTCCTCCTCACGAGCAAGAGTCTCCTAGGATCTTTAAATCTCTTCATGATTTCGGGTTGTTGTCAACACCCAATCATATAATTGATGGAAATGACTTGTCTAATTTCCTAATCCAACTTGCAACTGGGGTTGGTTAGGTTGAATCTGAGTCATCAATAATCCTAGTTCAAAACCAATTTTTTCTTCTTGGTCCCCAGTATGGTCACCAAAAATGTTGATGCTTGAATCCGTTAAGATCGAAACAACAACCTCATGAGGATTAAACCCCCCCCTTCATTTTTATATAGGTGGTATTCCTCTTTGAATTCTTTAAAGATTTATTTTGAAGATCTTGGGACAACAATATTAAAAAGGGAGAGTGCTAAAAACCAAACTCCAAATCTTTATCATTCAAATAAATAAAAATACTGAATAGAATATACATGCATCAAGAATTCCTGAGAAATGGACGAGGAACCTTCACTCATAAGATAGTATATTTGTAGAAATATAATACAAAGAAAATAACTATAACAAATATAACATGAATCTCACATCCATAACAATTCAAATATTTTTTATCACATTCAAGGGAAGAAAAATGAAGGGCCCACATATCACAGAACTTTAAAAGATTCTTTTCATTGAAATCAAAATAGGATTTGATAGGTTAATTTCAAATATCTTATACTCAAATGCTCATAGTTCAAAGATACAATTAAAATTTAACTCCAAAGTAGTTCTCTAGAGTTTTCTCTAAAATAAAATAGTCTTAAGAAAATAAAAGGCATTTGTCCAAAGATGGACAAGGATTGGCTCTCGTGAACCATAAAATAAAGAAATGAAATAAGAAAAAAACAGGAACAGAGCTAGAACGAGGCAGGAATAATGCAAGACCTAAAAAGATAAGAGAAGGGAGTGACAAAAAAATGGTTATATTCTCCTTAGGATAGATGAATTATGAAAGTGGAAGAGAAAGGGAGAAGGATGTGATCAATTTGCACTTATTGTGATGGAATCTCTCTTTCAGTTTTGGGTTGTCTTTGCTCTTATATTCTGTCTGGTGACAGTTTATTGACCGATACCAACTGCTTACGTTTGATCTTCTTCAGTAATCTTGATTAGGGCCAGCTTTAACAAATTTTGAATGCATTCACGCATTGGAGCAACGATTACCTCTTGTTTGACTCTTATGTTTAACATTGTGCTTTCTAATTATGTATAATCAATTGAAAGTTGTTGTAATGTAATTTCAATATCTTCATTTTTTTTACGTACTCCAAAAGCCAACTTTCAATTTCTTGCTCCGTGTACTTGGTCATACTGTTGAACTTATCCACTGATATGACTTTTAATATTTCTACACGTTCTTCAAATTGTTGTCTTGTCAAGAGAATGCTATTTGAAATAAGTTTGGGATCTTGTACTTCACCAGTAGTTCTCGTAAGGTCTAATCCCATTATCTTGGAATAAGATTCACTCTTTTTGACACATAGGACATCCAGGTCATCCAATAATTCTTTTAATGTATTAATCATTTTCATCCATCACGCCTTCAATTGTTTCATGCAGGTAGGGGAGGGAGAATCTTCCTCTTTTATGTTCAGCTCGGTCGTGCTTGAAACCTTTAAACTAAATGTAATAATTGTATCCTTATAAAATCCTTCATCATTTCTTAAGTCAACTTGTAAATATTCTTTGAAATTTTGAATTCTAGAACCAAGAGAGACAAAGTTGCTTGTTAAATCCCATGTCTCTAAAATGAGAGACATTCTATTTTTAATATTTTCTCCAATGTACCACCTAATTGCAACAAGTAAACTCAACGTTCCTTTCAATTTCAAACTCGATTCTGGGGTTTTATAAATGCTTTGCCTAGGTTGGACCACTTAGACCGAGGTAGAAAATATAGGAGGGAGAATTCGAGTATATTCTAATTCCTTAATTCTCTCCTCAAACATCATATTTTATGCATCCATGTCATCCATCGACACTTTTAGGGCATCACCCACAACTTTATAAATTCTGTCAATTTTAGAAGGGGTAATGCTTTTGAAATCAAATTTTGATTTATATTTTCTTTTATTCTTTGAATGTATTTTCTCTAAAGTTAATTTTTTAGAGCTTCTGCCAAGCAGAGCATTTTGTATTGTAAAAGATCATCTTTTGAAAAGTTATGTTCTTGAGTTTCAATTTCGGCTGCAACTTCCTTGCTTTCCTGGAGTCTCTGTTCATCATCTAGGAACTCAATATCTTCAATATTAATATCCAGATTCATATATTGAAGCACGACTTCTCCTTCAAGTATGACATTTTCTTCCTCCTGTTGAGTACCTTGCCTTTTTCTTTTGACTTGAAGTTTGTGAGATTTCTCCAAATTTCCGCTTGGAGGAGTTTGGTCACCCCCATCATCAAAATTATAGGTAGAATATTTCTTTTGATGTGGTGTCATTCGCTGAGAACTTTGCTTTGGTAGGATGCTTGTTTGTGATAAACTTGGTGAATGAGCAGTTCTTTCATTTGTAACTTTTCCTCTATATTTATGTTTATCTATAGTGTTATCCCCATTTTGTGGATAACTAAGGAGATTATGTCTTGAGGCCCTCAGGTTGTAGATATGGAGTGTCGAGAGACTACATGACCTGAAGTACCCTTTTGTATAGATGGAAATACCTCTCACCATCATAGATGGTCACATATTTCCAGATGACATCCACCACATCAGCTGGCTTCTGGAAGGCAATGGGCCTTGCTCCACGAAGTACAAGTCATTATTATGGTGAGCATCATTTCAATATTTAAGCTATTTGAGTATGTTGTATCTTAGTTTGCTCTAGATTTCATGATATATGCTTGGACATTTCCTTTTTCCCTGCTTCACTTTGGTGGTTGACATTGTGCCCTAGTAAGTGGTCTTCCTTGGGGATGGGTTTGCTACTAAGAACTCCCTTAAAGAGTCATTGTACCGTTCTCGACCATACTTACCACTTTCCATCATTATTCCCCTCCATTTCCTTATCTCTTGGGATTTTAGGGTGTATTGACCCAAGAAGGGGTTGTTCCTCATTCTATGGGAAGAAGGGGCTAAAGGCCCAAAGGGATTGATGTCGGGTAAAAGATAAATGCCTTGTATGAAACTTCCAGATGCTTCGTCGAGGGATCACCCAAGAAAGCAGTGAAACACTTATCTTTGAGTAAAGGGGACCCACAATATAATAAATAATGCTTAAAAGGTTAGTTGAAGGATAGGAGGTCTCATCATGAGCCGACCTATCGCGTCCATGAATATCTAGTGGTATGACATTGCCATCATCTGGTCACCAAACCAGGGTAATGGCCTCTCAGTTGCATGGTTGAGAGAAAGGGGATGTCATCAAGAGCCAACCTTCTCATTTCCACTAGGTGTTTGTGGGTGACATTGACATTATCTTGTCACCACGCCATGATAGCGACCTTCAACCTCTCCTTAAGATTATGAAATAATAAAAGGACAAAAAATAATGGGCTTGGAAAAAATGCATTTCGAACGAAGGTACCACACACCCTCTACAAAGGCACCCATGAATGAGACACTACGACCCCTTATATGTCATGATCCCTATGCCCATTGAGTATGGACCCCATCCACTTCATCCACTTTACATGGATTAGAGAGGGATCCATTGGAAACTCTCCTTGACCTAGGGAAAGATCTACCCAATAGGACACCTCATCACCCCTCCCATATTCAAGCTTGACAAGTCGCATAATGTGTTTGAGCAATTAATTGTTTGATATAGTGATATTTGATGCACATGCTTAAGTGTCTCATTTATTGATTGGATTCACTTATAATGATGTTATGACTTGAGATCCTTGGAGGGCTTGCTCATTTGTCTTTGCAGGGCCTAATTGGTGGACAATTTTGGAAGAACAAGCCTAACTTGGGCTTCCATGGGGCTACAAGCCCATAGGTTGGATGCCAAGGGTCCACATGCCGGATCACAGAGATGAAGAATTGAAGACCTAGAAGATGATATGGAAGACCTAGCCCAACCCTCACATGCCAAACGATTTTCCCAGAAGGGGAAAAATGTCTTTTGTTTTAGCTTGACGTCATACTTGGGGGCTAGGGTTTGGTGGTGGTGTTGCCACTCATTGACACATGGAAATTTTGAGGAGGATGAGGCCTTGGCCATGAGGAGATTTCATAGATGTTTGACATGTGGCCTTTGGAGGCCTACCATAGCTTCTCCAACACCAACGACTTGTCCCAAGTGGCAAAACGTCCCCTAAAAGGGTGACGTCCATGTAAAATTAGGGTTTTATTTGTGAAAAAGTGAAATTTTAAATGAATTGTTTAATATTACTTTGTTAAAGGGGGCAATATTAGGGTTGTTGACCCTTAGTCTTGTGGTTTACCCCTTAATATATGGACAAGTCACCTTGGTGACATTTTGTATAAACAAGAGATCATAAGATCTCGTTTGGACACAACTCTCCCTCTTGTGAGAGGACTTGAATCTGAAATTTTCGCTACACTTGGCTATATATATCTCTTTTTCACTTGTTTATGGCTATCTCTTATGAATGGTTGATGGAGGAGTGAGGCGCTAACCTTGGATGAATGATTTCTAGCTTTTATGGTGGATTATCTTAGCATCTTTCTTGATTTTGGTATGGTATTTTACTCTTATGCTATCATGTTTTCAAGTCAAGGATTGTTGTGTTAGGAGATAAGTGGGAAGTAAGAGTATTTACACGTCCACTCTAGTTTCCATCATTTATTGCTTAAAGTTCATTGATGTTGCAAGGGTTTGTTTGAGGAAGTATGTGGATTTACACCCCTCATTCTCAAACCCTAACTAGAGATACTTGCCTTGGGAAGTACGAGGATTTACACCCCCAATGAAGTAGCATATCTAGTTCATTTATTTGACTCCATTAACCCAATAGTAAAGGCACTAGTCATCTATTTTTTGCATTGGAGATATAAAATCATTGCCTTGGGAGACATGAATTTTCGTCTTTTGAAAGATCTCTTGCTTGAAGTTGGTTTGCTACATTGAGAGGAGTCTTCCCCTAATAGGGCATCCCCTCTCTCACACTATTTTACTTGTTGTTACAAACCCTAACCTACAGCCATTAGGGGTGATATAACCTAGATAAAATACTAACGATAACTCCTAAACTAACCCTAGACTAGATCCTAAAGTTTCCCTATTTACTCTACTAACTAGGGCACATATTTTGGGCTGATTGGTTGCATATTTTGATGGTGTAAATTGTTGATATAACTGACTGAAAGCTACAGCCATAAGGCTGCAATTTTCTGCAGAAAATACATGTTTACAACAATCATCTTCTCATTCCTCTTAAGTGCCATTTGTTAGCCCATATTGATTGCTAATCTTAATGTCAATTTGCTTAACTAGTTTAGATCTTTGTATGCTGATTTGGATGCTTTATTTTATGATATAAACTATCATCTACTGCTGCAAATTAGGGTCAACAAGCTTAACTTTCTAATCCATACTAACATATATCATTGCAAGTTGGATTTTCTTGTGTCTCAGGCATGTACAATCATCCAGAGAAGTACTACACCTTTGGGGAAACAATCACTTGAGTTAGAAGGAATCTCTTTCCACATTTCAATCCATTTAGATTTGACCTCTAGGGGCTCCACTTCCATCTATATCCATCCCCATCTCATTCCCTCTAGGTTCACCGGGATCGCCTCCCTAGAGTGAACTAGTCACCCTTGAAGTGCATGACCTACATCGAGGTGACATTGGGTGTAGGATTCCCAAGTTGTAGAACTTTCTTTTGTGGTTGGGTTAGGATTTTCCCAACCTACAACTTTTGCGATAACATGTAGTACTCACAATAGTTTCAATATATTTCATTTTCCTTTCGCCCACTGGTGCTGGTGGGTCTTTACTATCTCCCTCTTCTTCTTCAAACAAAAATGTATTAGCAAGTGAAGTATTGTATCCAACAAATGTCACGTGGTCCATGAAAAAATGATTTAGTTCAAAACCCTTGATTTCATCTGCAAATTTCAAGTTGTATTGATCTAATTAAACTGCGAATTCATCAATTTTAGAAATGCCTCTGAACAAAATTTGCCCAATTTTCCATGGCATTGGAATAAAATACTTTTTCCTTTTCTGATGGAAGAAATGTACCCATAATCTATACTATCTAGCAACCTCTATGACAAACATTCTATCTGAAACATAATAAGGGAGGTAGAAAGTCTTCTCACGAGAACAATATATTATTATCATAGCATAATGCTCCATTTTCTCATAACTCTCCTTTTTATCTAGGAATGTTGATGCTTCCAGAGATAATCTAGATGTTTTTTGACCAAATATGAGTTTCCTAAAAACAAAAACGAATCTATTATAGACTTCATAAAAATGATAAGTAACCCTCTATCTCCAAAGGGCTTGGTACCACATCGGTACTAGATCAATTTTACGGTCGACCCTCCTTCCCATACTCAGACCTTTAAAAACATGACAATGAGTGATAGTAGATATAAAACATGAGGACATGTATAACCTTTTATTTTCCCCAAAATTTGCTAATTGTGAGGAAATTTCTATGGAAATAATCTTCTCCCAATCAAAGATTGCCTTCTCATGAACTGTAAAATATAAAATGTAAAGGGCTAACCTAGGAATTGTCATTGTTGATTTCTGACCTGTAACTCTGGTAAAGAGCCATGCAATCTCTTTATAAGCATTTTTATCGAAGTGACCTGAATATTTGATAAATCCTCCAACATCATGGCAATATCTTCAAGGTATTCCCGCAAGAGTTCAAGTCCATAATTTATTTCCTTAAGGAATTGTCTATATTCCCCCCTTTTGAATGTGATGGTTGGCTCAGGGAGCTTTAACATGCTTCTGAAAATTGACGGTGAAAAGGAAACATGAGATTCCCCTTGAAGTTAAATCACTCTCTGGTTCTATTCATACTTATCAACACACCAAGAAACAATTTCCCGATAGTAAAAAACCTCTAGTACGCACCTTGTTGAAGCGATGCCTGACGTCTAGACTATATTTTCGTTTATTTCTGGTAGTGGCAACAAAGAATAATACCAGTAAGACCTCGACCACTGGAAACTTTGGTCCTCTCCCCCGAATAAATTCAAAGTATCCCCACATAAGTGTTATCTTCCTTTCACTACCATGTTGTTTGAAAGTTGGCGTAATTTTATATATTCACTTTGAAATGTTAATTTCAAAGTAAATCCCCTTTTGATAATATAACTCACAGCTCCTTTTTTCGTTGAAAGAGTTATTGCATATTAAATGAAAGATTAACTCGAGAAATATGCCATTAATAATGACCTTTTCAAAATTAATTAAATAGTATTCTTCGTAAGATTAGCATTTAATAAGTCTTGGGAAAAATGCAAAGTATTTTATGTAATACGATGGAGGATTAGACGTAGATCTCAAGAAGTGAGGGAACAAACATGATCCCACGAACCCGTGAACCCATGGTGATATTGAAAATAGGCTTAGTATTGATCTATCAAGAGAGTCAAGAGTTGGTTGGACTCGTTGAACACAAGAAAATTAAATGGGGAAACATGAACCCGCGAGTTTGCCAACTCGTGAACCTGCCGTGCTAAGAAACTTTGAAAATATTCTAAGTGCAAAATGAGGTTCATGAAACAATAAGGTGCATTTTGACGACATCGGAAAAGCAAACTTGAATGAGAATGATGATATCAACCCGACGTTATGGGAGATCTTAAGAAATGGCTAAGTCATGGTGCAATATGGATGTGGCAGAGAATACAAGTTTATTTTGTGTAACTCAGAACTTGATGAGCAAGGTTATGAACCCGCCATGTATTGAAAAATTTCTAAGTAAAGAAAAGGTAAAAATCAAATATGTAAGCTTATATATAGGTCAAAAGATTGCTACCTCACATAGATGGGAGGTCCATCAAATGGATGTTAAATCTACCTTATTACATGGTGATTTGCAAAAATAAATTTACATGGAACAACCTCCTAGCTATGTTCAGAATGTTTCCAACCTTGTATGTTGCCTTAAGAAATCTGTACATGGTCTTAAGAAATCTCCTTGAGCTTGGTATGTTAAAATGGATAACTTTCTTCTTGACATTGACTTTTCTAGATGTCATTCTAACCCCAAAATCTATAACAAGAAAGTAGGAATCCATCTCATAATACTTGTTCTTTATGTTAATGACCTTATCCTCACTGGTAGTGACCATAAACTTTTAACCTGTGTGAAGTCCAACCTTAAGAAGAAATTTGAAATGATAGACTTAGGCTATTTGCATTATTTCACTAGCCTCCAAGTATTGCAAACCAAGGAAGGAATTTCTCTTTCCCAATCTAAGTATGCATGTGATCTTCTTTGTCGCTTTCACATGGACGATTGTAAACGAACCCCTTCTCCCTTCCAGTCTAGAGTCAAACTTGCTACAACCTACACTACACCCAAAATGGATGCCACTTTGTACCATCAATTAGTTGGTAGCCTCTTGTATTTGACTCGTACTCATCTTGATATTTCCTTTGATGTTGGTCTAGTTTCCTGGTATATGCAAACACCCCATGAGAGCCATTGGAAAGAAGCAAAAAGGATACTTCGGTATGCTTGGAGTACTATTCAGTTTGGGATACATTATAGTTTAGGGGGGATTCCTTTGTTGATTAGTTTCATTGATTTTGATTGGGCTAGTGACCTTGATGATTGAAAGTCTACTATAGGTTATGTTTTCAATATTGGTTTTGGACCCGTCACTTGGGATTATATGAAACAACAAGCCCTTTCTCTTCCTTTAGCAGAATCAAAGTATCAAGAAGGGGTTAATGCAAGTTAAGAGGCCTTTTGGCTTCAACGAATCCTTTCAGAGTTTGGATTCTAGCTGTAGCATCCAACCACCCTCTAGTGCAACAACCATAGTGCCATCAAGCTTGCCAAAGATTTGGTTCAACAACAACGCAACAAACACATTGAGCTACAAGTGCACTTCATCTAAAATCTCATTCATGATTATGTTTTTGAAGTTCTCTTTTGCTCGACCAATGATCAAGCTGTAGACATTTTCACAAAGTCTCTTACAAAAACAAATTTTCCAAACTTTGATCTGTGTTAGGAGTTTAGGAAGTTGTCATTAATGGGGAATAGACTCTAATACCTCATTCCTTCTCCTATTGTGTCACCTTTTTAAATGCTTCAATCATACCCCATGTTTTTCTTAAGGGGGGATGTTAGGATATTTAGACACTTAGGAGTTAGTTGAGATCAACTTGCTCTAACGTGTCTTTAGGTAAAAGTGTGTTTCTTAATGTGTGTCTTTAATGTGCATTAGTATGCATTTGTAGTTATGTAATCTGATGATCACAATATGTTCTATACATAGAGTGATCTGACGATTCATATTATCCTCGATACTGATGGCTATTTATCTGTGGCTTAACCCTCAATTGGTCCATGATCTCTATTTGAAGAGCATAGAGGGTCATGTGCTGGTGATCGATTATAAGAAACTCTTATGTATAATTTTTTTCTTCTGCATTAATAAATTGCCTCAAGTGGACACATTGGTTGGGGTCATGCACTATTTCCCTCTTAGAGGGTTTTAACCATGTAAAAACACTAGTGTATTAGTCTTTGATTTGGTTGTGTAAGTGGTTACTTAAGGTGTTCATCCTGTGTGGGAATACCCTATTTTGTCAAACAATTTATGCAGTTTGAAGCAAAATGTCAGGAGAACAAAGAGAGAGAAATGAATATGACATTCCTTCTCAATTACTCAAAATTTATCCCAACCCATGTAAATGATTAAACTAGCATGATAGAAATAAATTTGGGGAGAGCTTATCATTTCAAGTGGGTGGTAAAGTGTTGGAACATTTGGTATAAAAATTATAAAATTGAAAGTAATAATGGTGTATATGAATGTGGAAGTTTGTATTTGTCCTTCAGGTTTTAACACAACCAAACCTTCTCAGCCCTAAGTATTCTCTAAGTGGCATCAAACAATGCATCCACCCCTTGGTGGTGATTGACAACTCGATTGAGGAGCCTTCTTATCTCTCCTATCTTTTGACCTCAACTACTAGTTTCAATTTCTTTAACACATTCTTGTCATGGCTTTCCTTTTACAGACATTTTATACTTCTTTTAGCTATGTACTTAGCTCTTTTTTTGTTATGGATGGAGTATAAATAGGAGTTGGTTTTGCACTTCCATTGTATACCTACAATGGATATTGTAAATTTGAGTCACATTGGCCTACTTTTGTGGCCATCCCTTGGACCTCAATAAATCTATCTTGTATATCTTATTTTATCTAATATATTTTACCTTCAAAAATGAAAAAGAAAAAAATATAAAAGTAATTTATCCACCTTGATTTTCGACATGAGATGCAAGAGATAGAGGAAAACTTCCATAACTACCAAAGATGTATCACTTGCCTTAGATATGCCTACTCTACATATTGTAATTAAGGAGAGACTTATCATGGAGGCAAAATTCATAACAATATGGGGGAAAGAAGGTGATGAGAACACTAATTTTTCCATCATCATACTTAATCAAGAAGGACACATAATACAATTTGGGAGGTAACTAACAGAAAGGGCACATGTTCAAACCTCTTAAAAAGGATTTTCAAAAGTTGTGTTAGGGCACTATAAGGGTGTTTTCAAGAATCCAAAAAATAAAAATATCCTAGAAATCGTTCACATTATTTCTCTTTTCAATATATTTGTTTATGAGGAACAAAATGAAACTCTCAAAGCCCCATTTAGAGAAGAGGAATTGAAATAAATCTTAGCCTCCTTTCAAAATCGCAAAGCCCCTGGGTAGGCTGGTTGGCTCATTGACTTCTTCAAAATATTTTTGACCCAATAGGAAAAGATCTTGTGTATGTTGTAGAGTAATCAAGGTTAGTGGTAAATTTTATGGTCCATTGAATTCCACCTTTACAAACATTATACCTAAATTTTAAAACCATGCATCCTTCAAATCCTACAACTTATTTCCCTTTGCAACAACATCTACAAGATTATAACAAAAACAATAGCAATATTGTTGAATCCCATCCTTTCTAGCATTATTATGAAAAACAATTTTCTTTTTTAGAGGGTAGGCAGATCCACAATGTAATAGGGGTTGCTCAAGAGGTTTAAAATTCCATAAAGACTAAGGAAATCCATTTGATTGTAAGAAAATGGACCTTTCAAAGGCCTTTGACAGAGTGGATTGTTCATTCTTAAAATTGTCAATGATCCACCTTGGTTTTGATCCTCATACAATCAGTTGGATCAAATATTGCTTGTCAAGTGTCATGTATGTAGTGTTGGTAAATGTATTTTCTATAGGATTCTTCTGCCCTCATGGAGATTTCGAGCAAGTTTTCTCATTGTCTCCTCTTTTATTCCTGTTGATGGTATAAGGGTTAATAAAAACTATAAGAAGTTGAAGGAAGCAGACAAAATTAAGGGTATTTGAATCTAAAGGGATTTTAATATATCACACCTCCTCTTTGCAAATGATGGCCTTATGTTTGGAGCTGGAAGTTATAGGGAAATAAAATCATTTGGGGAAGTTTTGAAGCAATTTTGCACTACAACATGAATAGAAGTAAACTTACAAAAGTCATCCCTAGTCTTTTTCCAAATTGTAGAAGATGCCAAAGAGGGAGTAAAAATTCACCTCCCCTTACTAGTAAAGGATTTCATAGAAAGAATGAAGTGTCTTGGTTTCTTTTTTTTTTTCAAAGAAAAAACTAGCGATATCCCCCCTTCTTCCTTGGAATATTCGAATGGAGGGTGGCTCAAATACCAACCACAATAGTAGTTGGTACCTAATAGGACTCAATTGGACTTAAACCTTAGTCGAACTAGAGCAAAAGGCCTCACAACAAACTCTACCTTCAAATAATTTGTTTGAATCGAATGAGCTAACCCACTAGGCTAAAGTATCTTGACTTTCACTTGAAGGTAAACAATTAATCATTCAAATACTAGGTTGAGTTCTATGACAAGATAGAAAAGAAGATCAATTTATGCTACAATAGATGGGTTTCTATGGGAGGAAGATTGTCCACAATTAAAATCATGATATAATATACTTCAATCTTCTAGATGTCCATGGATTACATTTGTAAAGTAAAATAAAATGGTACCAAGATACCTATGGGTGAGAAGAAAAGAAAAACAAAGCATCTCATAAGAGAGAATTACAAAATGATAGCATGAAGGAGGATGGGTCTTAAAGGACCTTCCACTTTTCTCCATAGTCCTGGTAGCTAAGAGCCTCCAAAGAATATTTTCCTCGTAAGGTATATGGCAGACTCTGTCGAAGAATATATACATGAAACTTGAAAGCATAAAAGATTAGATTATAAATATGAGAAAAATAGTTCGATTTGGATCAGTTTTGTGGAAATATTTAGTGGGATCCTTCCTCCTAGTTAGAAACCATTTAACATGGCTAATTGGAAATGGAAAATAGATAAGCGTGGGCATAGACTCTTGGGTAAGGGGACTTTGAAACTCCAAAACTATCAGAAACTCTTTATTAGACACTTTGTATGCAAAAAAACATCCATTACATGGGAGATGCATGTGATTGGTCAAACAACATCCAATGGTCTTTCCATTCAAAGAAGGCGATTAGGTTGTTCTTGGTGATGAATTAGTGAGAGAGTTGGAAGATTACACGTGATCCCTTAAAGCAACTTACATTAGATTGAGAGAGCAACCAAACAACTTGGTTTGGGTCGAGGATGGAGGAAATGATAAAGTAAAATTGGGCTACAAGGTAGAATGTCGATCACAATAATTTTAGAAGTGGAATTTTATTTGCAAACTTCATGTCCCTTTTAGGTCCATAATCTCTCTTTGGATGGTTCTAAACAACAATATCCTAACCTAGGAAAACCTTCAAAAAGGTCTCAGTGAGGACTTTGGATATTGTGGCCATTGCAAGGAGAAGTATCATCCATCTCTTCTTAACATGAAATGTCACCAAGGAAGTTTGGACAACAATTAAATCTTTGACAAGTTGAAAAGGAAGACAAGAGGGAAACACATTTGAAGCAGTAATGGAGCCTCAATTAGAATACAATGAAATCATAAAGGACCATCATTCCCTGCTATCTTTTGTCTTTTGGTAGTTTGACTCACAAGTAATGAGGCATTGTTTCAATGAAAACAAGTAAACTCTCCAGACACATTCCTCAAACTCAAGGGAGAATACCTCTATTATGAGAAAGTATTAAAACAAATAAAATAGAGGAAGCTGACAAACTCTGATATAATGGCAAAATTAACCCATGGTTTCTTCGATGGGGAAACATACAAGGATTCAAAACTAAGTGGAGACATGGGTGTTATGATTATCTCATCCTCAAAGAAAATATATTTTTTAGTGTAGTTTAGGATCTAACACAAGCATTTTATCACAACTGAAGGTAGACACCATCCTTGTGAATCTAGCAAGAGAAACAAGCTTGACAAATATAAACATATGGGTGTAGTTTAGGATCCAACACAAGCATTTTCTCACAAGTGAAGGTAGATACCATCCTCATGAATCTAGCAAGAGAAGTAAGCTAGGTAAATCTAAACATTTGTGGTGACCCTAAACTAGCGATAGATTGGATGCAAGGTTCTAGAGAACAAATAAGCATATAGTTACAAGATAGATTGCAATTTGCACAAGACCTAAAGGGAATCTTGTCCTCTTCCCACTTCCATCAAATCTATAGATAAATCAATCAACCTATTGATACCCTTTCTATGTAGATCTACAGAAGGAACCTTGGAGCTTTATTAAGCAAGGTGTTAATGGAAGGAGTGGAAGAAACTCTACCCCCAAGAGTTATCAATTTTTATATGATGAAGGTCCTTCCTGGACTTGGGGTTGATCCAATTCAACATTGATGACTACATGTCTCAAAGGCCTCTTCCTTCAAGCCAAAGTTGTTATTCTTAGGATGCAATAGAGCTTATCCAATCATATTTCCTTTTTTGTTTTTTAATGATGTGGAGCTTACTGGTGGATAAATACTTTTGGTTGTTGTTATATGTTTAGGAAAGATAAAACCAATTCCCAACTTAGAAATTAATCTTACTTCCTAACAATGCCCTAGTGGCCATGCTCTTTGAATGCATTCCTTTGGTTTTTTATAATAAAAGGATTATGTTGTTATTTCTTTGGAAAAAAATAATAGGTAGCAAGAGATGGTGCGATTTAAAATTCACAATGCCAATCGATGACCTAGATTGACCTATTGGCAATTTATTGAGAAATGCACATAAGCCACCTCAAAGTTCTAGGGAATGAACTAATAAGAACGAAAGGCATCAAGAGCAAGCAGGGTTTCTACAAGTAATTGCAAAGGGGCAAATATGATATAAACCAATAGATGGCAATGATAGTTATCCTACAAAGAAACGAAAGGAACCTAATCAACATGGTTGTAAAAATATGTCGAAGAACAAAATGGTAGAGAATGATAAAAACCATGAAGAAGTGGTCCACTTTCTCAAATTAATTAATTGTTGAATCATTCTTTAAACAGTGTAAATATTGCTATTATTAATTAGCCTCGAAGCTAGTGAGATAATTTCCTTGATGACACTCATGACTTGCAAGGACAATAGTTTGATGAGGATAAAGAAAATAAGATAGCTATTATAAATGAATATGACTTGGGGGAACAAGTTGTAGAGGTTTATCGTTGGTGGTTACCTAATTACTAGAGAATATGGATGAACTAATGGGAAATCAATTGACAAACATCACTCACAAACAAGGTTGTGATTGCATAGAACTACAATAATTGTTCTTAACGATCAAATGGTGCAGTAATATCATTCATTTATGTTGTTTGAAACAAAATGTTAGGAGATCAAAGACAAAGAAAATTAATGTGTCATTGCATTCTCAATGCT
>ML784576.1:206535-237951 GCA_009831015.1 Picea engelmannii | reverse complement strand
ACAACAATATTAAAAAGGGAGAGTGCTAAAAACCAAACTCCAAATCTTTATCATTCAAATAAATAAAAATACTGAATAGAATATACATGCATCAAGAATTCCTGAGAAATGGACGAGGAACCTTCACTCATAAGATAGTATATTTGTAGAAATATAATACAAAGAAAATAACTATAACAAATATAACATGAATCTCACATCCATAACAATTCAAATATTTTTTATCACATTCAAGGGAAGAAAAATGAAGGGCCCACATATCACAGAACTTTAAAAGATTCTTTTCATTGAAATCAAAATAGGATTTGATAGGTTAATTTCAAATATCTTATACTCAAATGCTCATAGTTCAAAGATACAATTAAAATTTAACTCCAAAGTAGTTCTCTAGAGTTTTCTCTAAAATAAAATAGTCTTAAGAAAATAAAAGGCATTTGTCCAAAGATGGACAAGGATTGGCTCTCGTGAACCATAAAATAAAGAAATGAAATAAGAAAAAAACAGGAACAGAGCTAGAACGAGGCAGGAATAATGCAAGACCTAAAAAGATAAGAGAAGGGAGTGACAAAAAAATGGTTATATTCTCCTTAGGATAGATGAATTATGAAAGTGGAAGAGAAAGGGAGAAGGATGTGATCAATTTGCACTTATTGTGATGGAATCTCTCTTTCAGTTTTGGGTTGTCTTTGCTCTTATATTCTGTCTGGTGACAGTTTATTGACCGATACCAACTGCTTACGTTTGATCTTCTTCAGTAATCTTGATTAGGGCCAGCTTTAACAAATTTTGAATGCATTCACGCATTGGAGCAACGATTACCTCTTGTTTGACTCTTATGTTTAACATTGTGCTTTCTAATTATGTATAATCAATTGAAAGTTGTTGTAATGTAATTTCAATATCTTCATTTTTTTTACGTACTCCAAAAGCCAACTTTCAATTTCTTGCTCCGTGTACTTGGTCATACTGTTGAACTTATCCACTGATATGACTTTTAATATTTCTACACGTTCTTCAAATTGTTGTCTTGTCAAGAGAATGCTATTTGAAATAAGTTTGGGATCTTGTACTTCACCAGTAGTTCTCGTAAGGTCTAATCCCATTATCTTGGAATAAGATTCACTCTTTTTGACACATAGGACATCCAGGTCATCCAATAATTCTTTTAATGTATTAATCATTTTCATCCATCACGCCTTCAATTGTTTCATGCAGGTAGGGGAGGGAGAATCTTCCTCTTTTATGTTCAGCTCGGTCGTGCTTGAAACCTTTAAACTAAATGTAATAATTGTATCCTTATAAAATCCTTCATCATTTCTTAAGTCAACTTGTAAATATTCTTTGAAATTTTGAATTCTAGAACCAAGAGAGACAAAGTTGCTTGTTAAATCCCATGTCTCTAAAATGAGAGACATTCTATTTTTAATATTTTCTCCAATGTACCACCTAATTGCAACAAGTAAACTCAACGTTCCTTTCAATTTCAAACTCGATTCTGGGGTTTTATAAATGCTTTGCCTAGGTTGGACCACTTAGACCGAGGTAGAAAATATAGGAGGGAGAATTCGAGTATATTCTAATTCCTTAATTCTCTCCTCAAACATCATATTTTATGCATCCATGTCATCCATCGACACTTTTAGGGCATCACCCACAACTTTATAAATTCTGTCAATTTTAGAAGGGGTAATGCTTTTGAAATCAAATTTTGATTTATATTTTCTTTTATTCTTTGAATGTATTTTCTCTAAAGTTAATTTTTTAGAGCTTCTGCCAAGCAGAGCATTTTGTATTGTAAAAGATCATCTTTTGAAAAGTTATGTTCTTGAGTTTCAATTTCGGCTGCAACTTCCTTGCTTTCCTGGAGTCTCTGTTCATCATCTAGGAACTCAATATCTTCAATATTAATATCCAGATTCATATATTGAAGCACGACTTCTCCTTCAAGTATGACATTTTCTTCCTCCTGTTGAGTACCTTGCCTTTTTCTTTTGACTTGAAGTTTGTGAGATTTCTCCAAATTTCCGCTTGGAGGAGTTTGGTCACCCCCATCATCAAAATTATAGGTAGAATATTTCTTTTGATGTGGTGTCATTCGCTGAGAACTTTGCTTTGGTAGGATGCTTGTTTGTGATAAACTTGGTGAATGAGCAGTTCTTTCATTTGTAACTTTTCCTCTATATTTATGTTTATCTATAGTGTTATCCCCATTTTGTGGATAACTAAGGAGATTATGTCTTGAGGCCCTCAGGTTGCAGATATGGAGTGTCGAGAGACTACGTGACCTGCAGTACCCTTTTGTATAGATGGAAATACCTCTCACCACCACAGATGGTCACATATTTCCAGATGACATCCACCACATCAGCTGGCTTCTGGAAGGTAATGGGCCTTGCTCCACGAAGTACAAGTCAGTATTATGGTGAGCATCATTTCAATATTTAAGCTCTTTGAGTATGCTGTATCTTAGTTTTTTCTAGATTTCATGATATATGCTTGGACATTTCCTTTTTCCCTGCTTCACTTTGGTGGTTGACATTGTGCCTTAGTAAGTGGTCTTCCTTGGGGATGGGTTTGCTACTAGGAACTCCGTTAAAGAGTCATTGTACCATTCTCGACCATACTTACCACTTTCCATCATTATTCCCCTCCATTTCCTTATCTCTTGGGATTTTAGGGTGTATTGACCCAATAAGGGGTTGTTCCTCATTCTATGGGAAGAAGGGGCTGAAGGCCCAAATGGATTGATGTCGGGTAAAAGATAAATGCCTTGTATGAACCTTCTAGATGCTTCACCAAGGGATCACCCAAGAAAGCAATGAAACACTTATCTTTGAGTAAAGGGGACCCACAATATAATAAATAATGCTTAGAAGGTTAGTTGAAGGATAGGAGGTCTCATCATGAGCCGACCTATCGCGTCCATGAATGAGACACTATGATCCCTATGCCCATTGAGTCTGGACCCCAACCACTTCATCCACTTTACATGGATTAGAGAGGGATCTATTGGAAACTCTCCTTGACCTAGGGAAACATCTGCCCAATAGGACACCTCATCACCCCTCCCATATTCAAGCTTGACAAGTCGCATAATGTGTTTGAGCAATTAATTGTTTGATATAGTGATATTTGATGCACATGTTTAGGTGTCTCATTTATTGATTGGATTCACTTATCATGATGTTATGACTTGAGATCCTTGGAGGGCGTGCTCATTTGTCTTTGCAGGGCCTAATTGATGGACAATTTTGGAAGAACAAGCCTAACTTGGGCTTCCATGGGGCTGCAAGCCCACAGGTTGGATGCCAAGGGTCCACATGCCGGATCACAGAGATGAAGAATTGAAGACCTAGAAGATGATGTGGAAGACCTAGCCCAACCCTCACATGCCAAACGATTTTCCCAGGAGGGGAAAAATTTCTTCTGTTTTAGCTTGACGTCATACTTGGGGGCTAGGGTTTGGTGGTGGTGTTGCCACTCATTGACACATGGAAATTTTGAGGAGGATGAGGCCTTGACCATGAGGAGATTTCATAGATGTTTGACATGTGGCCTTTGGAGGCCTACCATAGCTTCTCCAACACCAACGACTTGTCCCAAGTGGCAAAACGTCCCCTAAAAGGGTGATGTCCATGTAAAATTAGGGTTTTATTTGTGAAAAAGTGAAATTTTAAATGAATTGTTTAATATTACTTTGTTAAAGGGGGAAATATTAGGGTTGTTGACCCCTAGTCTTGTGGTTTACCCCTTAATATATGGACAAGTCACCTTGGTGACATTTTGTATAAACAAGAGATCATAAGATCTCATTTGGACACAACTCTCCCTCTTGTGAGAGGACTTGAATCTGAAATTTTCGCTACACTTGGCTATATCTATATCTTTTTCACTTGTTTATGGCTATCTCTTATAAATGGTTGATGGAGGAGTGAGGTGCTAACCTTGGATGAATGATTTCTAGCTTTTATGGTGGATTATCTTAGCATCTTTCTTGATTTTGGTATGGTCTTTTACTCTTATGCTATCATGTTTTCAAGTCAAGGATTGTTGTGTTAGGAGATAAGTGGGAAGTAAAAGTATTTACACCTCCACTCTAGTTTCCATCATTTATTGCTTAAAGTTCATTGATGTTGCAAGGGTTTGTTTGAGGAAGTATGTGGATTTACACCCCTCATTCTCAAACCCTAACTAGAGATACTTGCCTTGGGAAGCAAGAGGATTTACACCCCCAATGAAGTAGCATATCTAGTTCATTTATTTGACTCCATTAACCCAATAGTAAAGGCACTAGTCATCTATTTTTTGCATTGGAGATATAAAATCATTGTCTTGGGAGACGTGAATTTTCGTCTTTTGAAAGATCTCTTGCTTGAAGTTGGTTTGCTACATTGAGAGGAGTCTTCCCCTAATAGGGCATCCCCTCTCTCACACTATTTTACTTGTTGTTACAAACCCTAACCTACAGCCATTAGGGCTGATATAACCTAGATAAAATACTAACCATAACTCCTAAACTAACCCTAGACTAGATCCTAAATTTTCCCCATTTACTCTACTAACCAGGGCACATATTTTGGGTTGATTGGTTGCATATTTTGATGGTGTAAATTGCTGATATAACTGACTGAAAGCTACATCCGTAAGGCTGCATTTTTCTGCAGAAAATACGTGTTTACAACAATCATCTTCTTATTCCTCTTAAGTGCCATTTGTCAGCCCATATTGATTGCTAATCTTAATGTCAATTTGCTTAACTAGTTTAGATCTTTGTATGCTGATTTGGATGCTTTATTTTATGATATAAATTATCATCCACTGTTGCAAATTAGGGTCAACAAGCTTAACTTGCTAATCCATACTAACATATATCATTGCAAGTTGGATTTTCTTGTGTCTTGGGCATGTACAATCATCCAAAGAAGTACTACACCTTTGGGGAAACAATCACTTGAGTTAGAAGGAATCTCTTTCCACATTTCAATTCATTTAGATTTGACCTCTAGGGGCTCCATCCCCATCTCATTCCCTCTAGGTTCACCGGGATCGCCTCCCTAGAGTGAACTAGTCACCCTTGAAGTGCATGACCTACATCGAGGTGACATTGGGTGTAGGATTCCCAAGTTGTAGAACTTTCTTTTATGGTTGGGTCGGGATTTTCCCAACCTACAACTTTTGCAATAACATGTAGCACTCACAATAGTTTCAATATATTTCGTTTTCCTTTCGCCAACTGGTGTTGGTGGGTCTTTACTGTCTCCCTCTTCTTCTTCAAACAAAAATGTATTAGCAAGTGAAGTATTGTATCCAACAAATGTCACGTGGTCCATGAAAAAATGATTTAGTTCAAAACCATTGATTTCATCTGCAAATTTCAAGTTGTATTGATCTAATTAAACTGTGAATTCATCAATTTTAGAAATGCCTCTGAACAAAATTTGCCCAATTTTCCATGGCATTGGAATAAAATACTTTTTCCTTTTCTGATGGAAGAAATGTACCCATAATCTATACTATCTAGCAACCTCTATGACAAACATTCTATCTGAAACATAATAAGGGAGGTAGAAAGTCTTCTCACGAGAACAATATATTATTATCATAGCATAATGCTCCATTTTCTCATAACTCTCCTTTTTATCTAGGAATGTTGATGCTTCCAGAGATAATCTAGATGTTTTTTGACCAAATATGAGTTTCCTAAAAACAAAAACGAATCTATTATAGACTTCATAAAAATGATAAGTAACCCTCTATCTCCAAAGGGCTTGGTACCACATCGGTACTAGATCAATTTTACGGTCGACCCTCCTTCCCATACTCAGACCTTTAAAAACATGACAATGAGTGATAGTAGATATAAAACATGAGGACATGTATAACCTTTTATTTTCCCCAAAATTTGCTAATTGTGAGGAAATTTCTATGGAAATAATCTTCTCCCAATCAAAGATTGCCTTCTCATGAACTGTAAAATATAAAATGTAAAGGGCTAACCTAGGAATTGTCATTGTTGATTTCTGACCTGTAACTCTGGTAAAGAGCCATGCAATCTCTTTATAAGCATTTTTATCGAAGTGACCTGAATATTTGATAAATCCTCCAACATCATGGCAATATCTTCAAGGTATTCCCGCAAGAGTTCAAGTCCATAATTTATTTCCTTAAGGAATTGTCTATATTCCCCCCTTTTGAATGTGATGGTTGGCTCAGGGAGCTTTAACATGCTTCTGAAAATTGACGGTGAAAAGGAAACATGAGATTCCCCTTGAAGTTAAATCACTCTCTGGTTCTATTCATACTTATCAACACACCAAGAAACAATTTCCCGATAGTAAAAAACCTCTAGTACGCACCTTGTTGAAGCGATGCCTGACGTCTAGACTATATTTTCGTTTATTTCTGGTAGTGGCAACAAAGAATAATACCAGTAAGACCTCGACCACTGGAAACTTTGGTCCTCTCCCCCGAATAAATTCAAAGTATCCCCACATAAGTGTTATCTTCCTTTCACTACCATGTTGTTTGAAAGTTGGCGTAATTTTATATATTCACTTTGAAATGTTAATTTCAAAGTAAATCCCCTTTTGATAATATAACTCACAGCTCCTTTTTTCGTTGAAAGAGTTATTGCATATTAAATGAAAGATTAACTCGAGAAATATGCCATTAATAATGACCTTTTCAAAATTAATTAAATAGTATTCTTCGTAAGATTAGCATTTAATAAGTCTTGGGAAAAATGCAAAGTATTTTATGTAATACGATGGAGGATTAGACGTAGATCTCAAGAAGTGAGGGAACAAACATGATCCCACGAACCCGTGAACCCATGGTGATATTGAAAATAGGCTTAGTATTGATCTATCAAGAGAGTCAAGAGTTGGTTGGACTCGTTGAACACAAGAAAATTAAATGGGGAAACATGAACCCGCGAGTTTGCCAACTCGTGAACCTGCCGTGCTAAGAAACTTTGAAAATATTCTAAGTGCAAAATGAGGTTCATGAAACAATAAGGTGCATTTTGACGACATCGGAAAAGCAAACTTGAATGAGAATGATGATATCAACCCGACGTTATGGGAGATCTTAAGAAATGGCTAAGTCATGGTGCAATATGGATGTGGCAGAGAATACAAGTTTATTTTGTGTAACTCAGAACTTGATGAGCAAGGTTATGAACCCGCCATGTATTGAAAAATTTCTAAGTAAAGAAAAGGTAAAAATCAAATATGTAAGCTTATATATAGGTCAAAAGATTGCTACCTCACATAGATGGGAGGTCCATCAAATGGATGTTAAATCTACCTTATTACATGGTGATTTGCAAAAATAAATTTACATGGAACAACCTCCTAGCTATGTTCAGAATGTTTCCAACCTTGTATGTTGCCTTAAGAAATCTGTACATGGTCTTAAGAAATCTCCTTGAGCTTGGTATGTTAAAATGGATAACTTTCTTCTTGACATTGACTTTTCTAGATGTCATTCTAACCCCAAAATCTATAACAAGAAAGTAGGAATCCATCTCATAATACTTGTTCTTTATGTTAATGACCTTATCCTCACTGGTAGTGACCATAAACTTTTAACCTGTGTGAAGTCCAACCTTAAGAAGAAATTTGAAATGATAGACTTAGGCTATTTGCATTATTTCACTAGCCTCCAAGTATTGCAAACCAAGGAAGGAATTTCTCTTTCCCAATCTAAGTATGCATGTGATCTTCTTTGTCGCTTTCACATGGACGATTGTAAACGAACCCCTTCTCCCTTCCAGTCTAGAGTCAAACTTGCTACAACCTACACTACACCCAAAATGGATGCCACTTTGTACCATCAATTAGTTGGTAGCCTCTTGTATTTGACTCGTACTCATCTTGATATTTCCTTTGATGTTGGTCTAGTTTCCTGGTATATGCAAACACCCCATGAGAGCCATTGGAAAGAAGCAAAAAGGATACTTCGGTATGCTTGGAGTACTATTCAGTTTGGGATACATTATAGTTTAGGGGGGATTCCTTTGTTGATTAGTTTCATTGATTTTGATTGGGCTAGTGACCTTGATGATTGAAAGTCTACTATAGGTTATGTTTTCAATATTGGTTTTGGACCCGTCACTTGGGATTATATGAAACAACAAGCCCTTTCTCTTCCTTTAGCAGAATCAAAGTATCAAGAAGGGGTTAATGCAAGTTAAGAGGCCTTTTGGCTTCAACGAATCCTTTCAGAGTTTGGATTCTAGCTGTAGCATCCAACCACCCTCTAGTGCAACAACCATAGTGCCATCAAGCTTGCCAAAGATTTGGTTCAACAACAACGCAACAAACACATTGAGCTACAAGTGCACTTCATCTAAAATCTCATTCATGATTATGTTTTTGAAGTTCTCTTTTGCTCGACCAATGATCAAGCTGTAGACATTTTCACAAAGTCTCTTACAAAAACAAATTTTCCAAACTTTGATCTGTGTTAGGAGTTTAGGAAGTTGTCATTAATGGGGAATAGACTCTAATACCTCATTCCTTCTCCTATTGTGTCACCTTTTTAAATGCTTCAATCATACCCCATGTTTTTCTTAAGGGGGGATGTTAGGATATTTAGACACTTAGGAGTTAGTTGAGATCAACTTGCTCTAACGTGTCTTTAGGTAAAAGTGTGTTTCTTAATGTGTGTCTTTAATGTGCATTAGTATGCATTTGTAGTTATGTAATCTGATGATCACAATATGTTCTATACATAGAGTGATCTGACGATTCATATTATCCTCGATACTGATGGCTATTTATCTGTGGCTTAACCCTCAATTGGTCCATGATCTCTATTTGAAGAGCATAGAGGGTCATGTGCTGGTGATCGATTATAAGAAACTCTTATGTATAATTTTTTTCTTCTGCATTAATAAATTGCCTCAAGTGGACACATTGGTTGGGGTCATGCACTATTTCCCTCTTAGAGGGTTTTAACCATGTAAAAACACTAGTGTATTAGTCTTTGATTTGGTTGTGTAAGTGGTTACTTAAGGTGTTCATCCTGTGTGGGAATACCCTATTTTGTCAAACAATTTATGCAGTTTGAAGCAAAATGTCAGGAGAACAAAGAGAGAGAAATGAATATGACATTCCTTCTCAATTACTCAAAATTTATCCCAACCCATGTAAATGATTAAACTAGCATGATAGAAATAAATTTGGGGAGAGCTTATCATTTCAAGTGGGTGGTAAAGTGTTGGAACATTTGGTATAAAAATTATAAAATTGAAAGTAATAATGGTGTATATGAATGTGGAAGTTTGTATTTGTCCTTCAGGTTTTAACACAACCAAACCTTCTCAGCCCTAAGTATTCTCTAAGTGGCATCAAACAATGCATCCACCCCTTGGTGGTGATTGACAACTCGATTGAGGAGCCTTCTTATCTCTCCTATCTTTTGACCTCAACTACTAGTTTCAATTTCTTTAACACATTCTTGTCATGGCTTTCCTTTTACAGACATTTTATACTTCTTTTAGCTATGTACTTAGCTCTTTTTTTGTTATGGATGGAGTATAAATAGGAGTTGGTTTTGCACTTCCATTGTATACCTACAATGGATATTGTAAATTTGAGTCACATTGGCCTACTTTTGTGGCCATCCCTTGGACCTCAATAAATCTATCTTGTATATCTTATTTTATCTAATATATTTTACCTTCAAAAATGAAAAAGAAAAAAATATAAAAGTAATTTATCCACCTTGATTTTCGACATGAGATGCAAGAGATAGAGGAAAACTTCCATAACTACCAAAGATGTATCACTTGCCTTAGATATGCCTACTCTACATATTGTAATTAAGGAGAGACTTATCATGGAGGCAAAATTCATAACAATATGGGGGAAAGAAGGTGATGAGAACACTAATTTTTCCATCATCATACTTAATCAAGAAGGACACATAATACAATTTGGGAGGTAACTAACAGAAAGGGCACATGTTCAAACCTCTTAAAAAGGATTTTCAAAAGTTGTGTTAGGGCACTATAAGGGTGTTTTCAAGAATCCAAAAAATAAAAATATCCTAGAAATCGTTCACATTATTTCTCTTTTCAATATATTTGTTTATGAGGAACAAAATGAAACTCTCAAAGCCCCATTTAGAGAAGAGGAATTGAAATAAATCTTAGCCTCCTTTCAAAATCGCAAAGCCCCTGGGTAGGCTGGTTGGCTCATTGACTTCTTCAAAATATTTTTGACCCAATAGGAAAAGATCTTGTGTATGTTGTAGAGTAATCAAGGTTAGTGGTAAATTTTATGGTCCATTGAATTCCACCTTTACAAACATTATACCTAAATTTTAAAACCATGCATCCTTCAAATCCTACAACTTATTTCCCTTTGCAACAACATCTACAAGATTATAACAAAAACAATAGCAATATTGTTGAATCCCATCCTTTCTAGCATTATTATGAAAAACAATTTTCTTTTTTAGAGGGTAGGCAGATCCACAATGTAATAGGGGTTGCTCAAGAGGTTTAAAATTCCATAAAGACTAAGGAAATCCATTTGATTGTAAGAAAATGGACCTTTCAAAGGCCTTTGACAGAGTGGATTGTTCATTCTTAAAATTGTCAATGATCCACCTTGGTTTTGATCCTCATACAATCAGTTGGATCAAATATTGCTTGTCAAGTGTCATGTATGTAGTGTTGGTAAATGTATTTTCTATAGGATTCTTCTGCCCTCATGGAGATTTCGAGCAAGTTTTCTCATTGTCTCCTCTTTTATTCCTGTTGATGGTATAAGGGTTAATAAAAACTATAAGAAGTTGAAGGAAGCAGACAAAATTAAGGGTATTTGAATCTAAAGGGATTTTAATATATCACACCTCCTCTTTGCAAATGATGGCCTTATGTTTGGAGCTGGAAGTTATAGGGAAATAAAATCATTTGGGGAAGTTTTGAAGCAATTTTGCACTACAACATGAATAGAAGTAAACTTACAAAAGTCATCCCTAGTCTTTTTCCAAATTGTAGAAGATGCCAAAGAGGGAGTAAAAATTCACCTCCCCTTACTAGTAAAGGATTTCATAGAAAGAATGAAGTGTCTTGGTTTCTTTTTTTTTTTCAAAGAAAAAACTAGCGATATCCCCCCTTCTTCCTTGGAATATTCGAATGGAGGGTGGCTCAAATACCAACCACAATAGTAGTTGGTACCTAATAGGACTCAATTGGACTTAAACCTTAGTCGAACTAGAGCAAAAGGCCTCACAACAAACTCTACCTTCAAATAATTTGTTTGAATCGAATGAGCTAACCCACTAGGCTAAAGTATCTTGACTTTCACTTGAAGGTAAACAATTAATCATTCAAATACTAGGTTGAGTTCTATGACAAGATAGAAAAGAAGATCAATTTATGCTACAATAGATGGGTTTCTATGGGAGGAAGATTGTCCACAATTAAAATCATGATATAATATACTTCAATCTTCTAGATGTCCATGGATTACATTTGTAAAGTAAAATAAAATGGTACCAAGATACCTATGGGTGAGAAGAAAAGAAAAACAAAGCATCTCATAAGAGAGAATTACAAAATGATAGCATGAAGGAGGATGGGTCTTAAAGGACCTTCCACTTTTCTCCATAGTCCTGGTAGCTAAGAGCCTCCAAAGAATATTTTCCTCGTAAGGTATATGGCAGACTCTGTCGAAGAATATATACATGAAACTTGAAAGCATAAAAGATTAGATTATAAATATGAGAAAAATAGTTCGATTTGGATCAGTTTTGTGGAAATATTTAGTGGGATCCTTCCTCCTAGTTAGAAACCATTTAACATGGCTAATTGGAAATGGAAAATAGATAAGCGTGGGCATAGACTCTTGGGTAAGGGGACTTTGAAACTCCAAAACTATCAGAAACTCTTTATTAGACACTTTGTATGCAAAAAAACATCCATTACATGGGAGATGCATGTGATTGGTCAAACAACATCCAATGGTCTTTCCATTCAAAGAAGGCGATTAGGTTGTTCTTGGTGATGAATTAGTGAGAGAGTTGGAAGATTACACGTGATCCCTTAAAGCAACTTACATTAGATTGAGAGAGCAACCAAACAACTTGGTTTGGGTCGAGGATGGAGGAAATGATAAAGTAAAATTGGGCTACAAGGTAGAATGTCGATCACAATAATTTTAGAAGTGGAATTTTATTTGCAAACTTCATGTCCCTTTTAGGTCCATAATCTCTCTTTGGATGGTTCTAAACAACAATATCCTAACCTAGGAAAACCTTCAAAAAGGTCTCAGTGAGGACTTTGGATATTGTGGCCATTGCAAGGAGAAGTATCATCCATCTCTTCTTAACATGAAATGTCACCAAGGAAGTTTGGACAACAATTAAATCTTTGACAAGTTGAAAAGGAAGACAAGAGGGAAACACATTTGAAGCAGTAATGGAGCCTCAATTAGAATACAATGAAATCATAAAGGACCATCATTCCCTGCTATCTTTTGTCTTTTGGTAGTTTGACTCACAAGTAATGAGGCATTGTTTCAATGAAAACAAGTAAACTCTCCAGACACATTCCTCAAACTCAAGGGAGAATACCTCTATTATGAGAAAGTATTAAAACAAATAAAATAGAGGAAGCTGACAAACTCTGATATAATGGCAAAATTAACCCATGGTTTCTTCGATGGGGAAACATACAAGGATTCAAAACTAAGTGGAGACATGGGTGTTATGATTATCTCATCCTCAAAGAAAATATATTTTTTAGTGTAGTTTAGGATCTAACACAAGCATTTTATCACAACTGAAGGTAGACACCATCCTTGTGAATCTAGCAAGAGAAACAAGCTTGACAAATATAAACATATGGGTGTAGTTTAGGATCCAACACAAGCATTTTCTCACAAGTGAAGGTAGATACCATCCTCATGAATCTAGCAAGAGAAGTAAGCTAGGTAAATCTAAACATTTGTGGTGACCCTAAACTAGCGATAGATTGGATGCAAGGTTCTAGAGAACAAATAAGCATATAGTTACAAGATAGATTGCAATTTGCACAAGACCTAAAGGGAATCTTGTCCTCTTCCCACTTCCATCAAATCTATAGATAAATCAATCAACCTATTGATACCCTTTCTATGTAGATCTACAGAAGGAACCTTGGAGCTTTATTAAGCAAGGTGTTAATGGAAGGAGTGGAAGAAACTCTACCCCCAAGAGTTATCAATTTTTATATGATGAAGGTCCTTCCTGGACTTGGGGTTGATCCAATTCAACATTGATGACTACATGTCTCAAAGGCCTCTTCCTTCAAGCCAAAGTTGTTATTCTTAGGATGCAATAGAGCTTATCCAATCATATTTCCTTTTTTGTTTTTTAATGATGTGGAGCTTACTGGTGGATAAATACTTTTGGTTGTTGTTATATGTTTAGGAAAGATAAAACCAATTCCCAACTTAGAAATTAATCTTACTTCCTAACAATGCCCTAGTGGCCATGCTCTTTGAATGCATTCCTTTGGTTTTTTATAATAAAAGGATTATGTTGTTATTTCTTTGGAAAAAAATAATAGGTAGCAAGAGATGGTGCGATTTAAAATTCACAATGCCAATCGATGACCTAGATTGACCTATTGGCAATTTATTGAGAAATGCACATAAGCCACCTCAAAGTTCTAGGGAATGAACTAATAAGAACGAAAGGCATCAAGAGCAAGCAGGGTTTCTACAAGTAATTGCAAAGGGGCAAATATGATATAAACCAATAGATGGCAATGATAGTTATCCTACAAAGAAACGAAAGGAACCTAATCAACATGGTTGTAAAAATATGTCGAAGAACAAAATGGTAGAGAATGATAAAAACCATGAAGAAGTGGTCCACTTTCTCAAATTAATTAATTGTTGAATCATTCTTTAAACAGTGTAAATATTGCTATTATTAATTAGCCTCGAAGCTAGTGAGATAATTTCCTTGATGACACTCATGACTTGCAAGGACAATAGTTTGATGAGGATAAAGAAAATAAGATAGCTATTATAAATGAATATGACTTGGGGGAACAAGTTGTAGAGGTTTATCGTTGGTGGTTACCTAATTACTAGAGAATATGGATGAACTAATGGGAAATCAATTGACAAACATCACTCACAAACAAGGTTGTGATTGCATAGAACTACAATAATTGTTCTTAACGATCAAATGGTGCAGTAATATCATTCATTTATGTTGTTTGAAACAAAATGTTAGGAGATCAAAGACAAAGAAAATTAATGTGTCATTGCATTCTCAATGCTYAAATTTTATCCCAAYCCACATGAATGATTAAATTAGCCCSATAGAAAGAAATTTGGGGAGGCCTTATAATATTCAAGCTTGTGGTAAAGTGGGACATTTGGTGCAAGAGTTATAAAATAATGAGAAGGAACAAYGTTGTAAATGAACATAAGAGTTTGTATTTTTTTCTTCAATTTTTAACRCAAACAACACTCTCAACTCTAGGTAATCTCCATGTGACACACATATGACATTATTAGATAGTGCAATGTCCCCTTGAAAGTGATGGATGACTCAACTAAGGAACCTTCTTGTCTCCCCTCTCTTTTGATCTCAGCTTTTAGTTCTAGCTCACCTTACATGTTTTTACCATGGCTTTGTTTCTGCACTCATTTTGTACATACTTTAGCTATGTACTTGAATTTTTTGTTGTTGTCGATATAATAGTTATAGGATTTGTTTTTGTAGTCCCACTATGTATTTACAATGGATGTATTTTTTTTTACTAGCGAAATCATCAACTATTCTAGCATGTAATCGCGTGACACATGGTCGTGTTATCCGACTGCTACCACTATAACCTCCAAGTGTGCCCACTATACCCCATACACGACACACAAGGTAAGTTGGGGTTTCTAACCAATGACTTCACATAATGGAGTGCCTTAATAATACACTCTATCACCGACTTCCCTACACCCCGGGGGCACAATGAATGTACTTTTGAGTCCCATTGACCTACTTTTATAAATATTTGTTGGACATTAACAAAACTATCTTATACATCTAATATATATTACCTTTTAAAACAAAATTCAAAAAATAATTACATGCATTTAATTATTTCAACAACATGAANATGTACTTTTGAGTCCCATTGACCTACTTTTATAAATATTTGTTGGACATTAACAAAACTATCTTATACATCTAATATATATTACCTTTTAAAACAAAATTCAAAAAATAATTACATGCATTTAATTATTTCAACAACATGAAATGCAAGAGATAAAGAAAAGTTCCATAAGATAAAATTATTACAAAATAGTTTGTAATCTTTCCAAATTACAGAGAATAACAAAATGAAGTTAGCTCATTGATCCAATTTAAACTTGTTGGAAATTAACACTATTGATACCAATATAATTGTAAAATTGTTATTGTGAGCATAGTAATTGCTTTACCTCATATTTTATGTGCAATACAATTAGACAAACCATCAACAACAAATCACATTAGTTTATTTTTTTCAAAGTGCTTATTTCCCAAAGTTTTGCATACATTTATCTTATAAATTTTCCATATGCAAAGAAATCATGAAAATTGACACAATGCCTTCGGCAATGATCTTCATGGATCTCTCTCAAAATGCATAGTGAAAGAAGCACATATGACCCTAACACTTGGCTTCCTCCTTAAGCTTCTTGCACACCTCATATAAACGCCAACCAAGAAACAAATCTACACACATATGAATACATGCTTGATGGAAGCCTTGAACAACTCTTGCATGGAAAAATAGGGGGTGGCTACTTTCACGAGGATTGCTTTCCATTTATTATTCATATTACATGAGATGAAACAATGTTCTTTGGATTTGAAATCCATGATGTTGTAGAACATATACAAGTTAGCATTAGAACTATTTGACTCACAACATACTAGCATACATAGTCAACAAATATTTTTTCCATGATATTTATTTCATTTTCTTGCAACAATGATCAACAACAACCAAGAAGAATTAGAAAAAAATTATGTCACAACAAGATCATACAATTTGTTAATATGCTCACAATCAAGTGGTATGGAAATATTTGGCATTATTAACATTGATCAAATCAATATGAACAATGTTTCACTTTGTTTTATTTGCAAAAGTGTCAGTCACTGTAACCTATGCCAATGGTCACTACATTATCCCAAATGGAATGATACATTATTTGCAATTGATTATACAAGTATAAATGTGTCATTAATATCCAATATGATGAAATAACAAGTATTGCATTAAAAGGAGATGACATTATATTACTCGCCCCTTTGAAGGGGCAACCTCCAATATTGCTTTGAGGGGGTAACCTCTAAATGAGTTCATATATATCAATCTTAACCCTCAATATGTATCTTATCTTATCTAAAGAGTGACATTGGTAAATAAGAAGAGGAATGTAAGGGATGTGGGATAAATAGTGCAACTCTTACGTATCATGGTAAAAAGAGAATAAGATTGAGATACAAGTACATAACGTGAAGAAGAGAGTAATAGTGCATGTAGGTGCATAACATGCCCCCTCTTAGAAAAAAACTTTGCCTTCAAAGATTCCATTATCTTGGGTACTTTTGAATGAAATTCTATGCTTCCCATGTGGCATCATTAGAGGGAAGATATTTCCCTATGATCCAATACTCAATGATGGTCTCGTGATGTAGATGTTGGTTTTAGGTGTCTACAACTCATTATGGGTCCAAAAAGAGTTTGCCTTTTTCATCTAAATCAAGTAGTGATTTATTGACTCTAACGTGTTTCCCAATGAAAATTTTCAAAGCAAAGGCATGAAAGACATTATGGATGTGTAAAGATAATGGTAGCTCCAAGGAATATGCAGTCTCCCTAATTTTGTTGACAATATTGTAAAGTCCATAGAACTTCGGGGATAACTTTTAGCCATGTTTGTGCTTCATGGACAATTGTTTGTAAGCTAAATGTGAATGTACATAAGAAGAAGAATAAAATAACAATGCAAGTAGGTGCATAACATTCCCCCCTCTTAGAAAAACCTTTGCCTTCAAAGTTTTGGTTGTTTGGGTACTTTTGAATGAAATTCTATATTTCTCATGTGGCATCATTAGAAGGAAGAAATTTCCATTTTATTAGATACTAAATGATGGTATTGTGATGTAAATGTTGGCTTTGGGTCTCTATAATTGATTCTATCTCCAAAATGAGTTTGTCTTCTTCATCTAACTCAATTAATGATGTATGAACTATAATTTATTACCCAATAAACATGTTTAGACCCGTGACATGGAAAACATTGTGAATGCATGAAAATGATGGTAACTCTAAGGCATATGCAATTTCCCCGACTTTGTTGACAATCTTGCAGGGTCCATAGAACATTGGGCATAACTTTTGCCTATGTTTGTGCTTCACAAATAGTGGTTATAACATTGAAAGAAAAGGTAAACTCAGTTAATGTCAAATTGTCATTTTGAACCATTTTTTATCTTCTCGTTATTTCATCAACATAAGATTGCTCAGTAGAAGTTGTAGAGGTATCTTGAACCTTATGCCTTTGCTATCAATTGTGACTATTTGAACCTTGGAGCTAGAAGTAAAGTAAGTGTCAGGGTTTGGTCGAGGATAGCCATAAAGTGCTTAAGAAGGGATCATCATGGTGGTTGTATGGTATGAAGTGTTATACAAAGGTATCCTTTTAGCCATTTGTCCACAACCTCAGTCTAGTAATTTATTAGAGGATTATAAACGAATATATCTAATTTAATTTCTCGGAGATTAAATTATCCATTTCAAAAGTCATTGGCGAATTTAGGATCTTTATTAGATATAATCACCTCGGGCCAGCCATAAAGTTTGTGAACATCCATGAGGAAAACATCTGCAATTTGGCCAGCTTTGGTAGTGGATGACACTACTAATAAATGGCCATATTTGGTAAGTTTATCAACAACAATAAAGATAGAATGTTTTCCTTTTAATTTGGGAATTTTGGTAACAAAATCCAACAATATTTCCCCCCAACACTCATTTAGAATGGGTAGGGGATGAAGCAAAGCTAGAGATTTGACTATTTATCCATTATTGAATTAGCAAGTCCCACACCCAAATACAAATTTATGAGCATTGCCCTTAAGAATATTCCAAGATTTTTTATTTTTATTCTATGAGATGTCTTCAAAAATCCATAATGACCCACTATAGGTGAGACATGCAATTCACATAGAATTTATTCTTGAAACTAGAATACGAGCACAAAATTTACAATTTATACCTCCAAATGTTTGCTTCCTAGGGGTAATGTTCAAGAGCCTTGGAACCATATTGAAGTTAGTGTATTAAATGTTGTGTAGATGGTTCAACTCACCACACATTCTAATTGGTTGCTTCTATCCATATCGAAAAGAGGATTGATATGGCATATACATGGGTTGTATCTGCATGTTATCTAAAGAGTGCATCAACCACAATGTTGTCCTTTCATTTTAGTAGATGACCTCAAAATCATAACCCTACATTTTAGTTGTCCACTTATCTTCCTCTTCGGAAGAGACTTGTTCAACTTCCAAAAGACATTTAAGGCTAGAGTGATTACTCTTAGCCTTGTCCTAGCAGATATTGATGCCATATCTCTATTGCATGTAAGAATGTTAACATTTCATGCTCGTATGTGGACTTGGATACATCTCTACCTTCAAGGTGCTTACTTCAAAGGAAATGGGTCTACCCTCCCGTAAGAAGACTGCACCAAAGTCTTGTTCTTGAAGCATCATATTCATTAGACCATGGAAATGAATTCTTTATCAAGGTTGTGAGTGGGGCTACAATTTTAGCATAGTTACAAACACGCTTTCTATATTTACCAATGAAGCATAAGAAGCTTCTTAACCTTATAATGTAACAAGGAATGAACCATCTTGTAATGACTTGAATATTTGTGGATCAACTTCGACCCCTCCTTTATAAATGGCATGTCTTGAGTATTCAACTTATTGTTGACCAAAAACACACTTAGATTTATTAACATATATTTGATTATATTCTAATATTTGAAGAAATTCATCAAAATGTGTCAAGAGTGGTTTGCCTTGTCAGTAAAAATGGATAGCTAATATATCCCCCACGAATGCTCAAGTCCTAATGGTGACATGTTAGTGCTTGCACTCGTGCTTATGACACACCATTGCACACAACAACACTTGGGGCTAGGTGCAAATCTCGAGTGAATTTGGAGGAATAGATACCTCCCACTCACAATTGTTTAGCTAAAGAGGGATTGAATTGAATTATGCTAATGGATCCCCTATGATGTTGAATTTGGGCACATTAACCTTAGTTGTGATAAGAGGAAGCTTGTTTAAAAAAAGCTTTAAATAAATGTGAAAAGTGGTCAAGCCATGTCTTACTACAATGTAAATTGTCATAAGAAAAGACTAGAACATACCTTCACAAGTAACACTTGATGATCTTATTCATAAGGCTTTGGAAAGTAGAGTGTGCATTGGTCAAGTCGAATGGCATAACCATGAACTCATATTGACCTTCATGTGTTATGAAGGTTGGTCTCTTCTCAAATTCTAATTCGATGATAACCCAAATGAAGATCAAGTTTAGATAAGTAGGCAACCCCATGGAGTTCATCCATCAACTCACTGGAATTGGAAAGTCGTCTTTCATTGTAATTTTATTTAATTTCCCGTAATCAATATACAAGTGCCATGATCCATCTTTATTTCTTACCAAGATGATAGGAAAGGCACTATGACTGGGTCTAATGACTCGTGCATCCACTAATTCTTAATCTAGGCACTAAATCTAACTTTTCTATTGGCAAGGATAACAATACTCACTCATATTGGTAGAGATGCTCCCTAGAAGAAACACCATGGTGCGGTCATGGTCATGTGATGGGGGGAGGATTGAAGGAGGTTTTTGAAATACCTAAGCATGTGTATTCATGATTGCTTGAAACATGTGTATCCATGATTGCTTGAAACTTCAATTGAGGAATATCAAAAGTACACTTCTCCATACATACTATAAGGACATGCAATAACTCCCCTTGACCCTTTTTTGAGTATTTTTCCATCCCATGAGAAGAAATAACTAGGCTCGGGGCATTGTTCATCCCATCAAGTGTATAAGTGTGACCATCATGCTTGAACTGCAATAATAACTAAAAAAAATCATAAAAATTGTGGTGAGAGTGTGAAATCATTAAACTTCGAGAACAACATCAATCCCACCTAGGCTAGTAATATACATGGGGGTGGAGACTCAATAATCACATATGCTCAACTTGACATTATGACATAATTTGTTGCAAGAAATTGCACGACCATTGGCGGTGATGACTTAAAACTTTGATAGGGTGTGTAAAGCAATGGAGGTGTGTACCTAACCGCAATCAATAAAGTTGTGGGTGATTTTGGAATCAATGAGAACCACATATCTTTACTTGTTGATGTGGCCTTACACTCGCAATCTCAGTGGGGTGGCTACACCAACTAAAGCATGCATGGAAACCATGAGGACCTCTAGTTCAACTGGTGTTATTTCCTCAATTGTTTTCATGGGAGGCTTAAGAAGCTTCTTAACCCCATAATGTAATGAGGAATGAGCCATGTTACAATGACTTGAATATTTTGTGGATCACTTTTGACCCATCCTTTAGAAATCACATGCCCCAAGTATTCAACTTATCGCTAAACAAAAACACACTTATATTTCTTAGCATATATTTGATTCTCTTCTAAGATTTGAAAACCTTCATCTAAATGTGTCAAGAGTGGCTTGATTGGTCAGAGACAACAATTAGCTAATATATCCCCCACCAAGGTTCAAGTCCTACCAGTGACATGTTAGTGTTTGCGCTCATGCTTATGGTGCACCATTGCACAAAACAATAGTTGGGGCTAGGTGCAAATCCCAAGTGACTTTGGAGGAATAGATACCTCCCCCTCACCACTCTTTAGCTAAAGAGGGACCAAATTGAATTATGTTAATGGATCCCCCATGATGCTAAATTTGGGCACATTACCCTTAGTTATGATAAGAGGAAGCTTGTTTTAAAAAAAAACTTTGACTAAATGTGAAATGTGGTCAAGCCATGGCTCACTAAAAATCAATTTGTCCTGAAAAAAAAAGACTAGAACATACCTTCACAAGTAAGGCTCAAAGATCTATTCATAAGGCTTTGAAAAGTAGAGTGCGCTTTGGTCAAGTTGAATGGCATAACCAAAAACTCATATTGACCCTCATGAGTTTTGAAGGTTGTTTGGTGAACATCCTCCTCTTGGATTCCAATTGGATGATAACCCAAATGAACATCAAGTTTAGAGAAGTAGGCAACCCCATGGGGTTCATCCATCAACTCATTGGAATGGGAAACTTGTATTTCAATGTAATTTTATTTGATTCCCTATAATCGATATTCAAGTGTCGTGATCCATATTTCTTACCAAGATGACAAGAAAGGAACTATGAATGGGTCTAATGACTCATGCATCCACTAATTCTTAAATGAGGCACTAGATCTCACTTTTCCTTTGGTAACGATAAAAATACTCCATAATATTGGGAGGGATGCTCCCTACAAGAAACACTATGGTGTGGTCATGGTTGCATGACGTGGGGAGGCATGAAGGAGGCTTTTGAAATACCTAAGCATGCACGTCCATGATTGCTTGAAACTTCAATTGAGGAATATCAAAAGTACCATCTCCTTGAGTACTATAAAGACATGCAATAACTCCCCTAGACTCTTTTTTGAGCAGTTTTTCCATCCTATGAGAAGAAATAACTCAATATGGGGCATTTCTCACCCCACTCAGTGTATAAGTGTGACCATATTGCTTGAACTACAATAATAACAAAATTCATAGAAATTGTGGCAAGAGTGTGAAATCGTTAGACTCTAAGAACAACATCAATCCCACCTAGATTGATAATATATGTTGGGGTGGATAGTGGATAACCATTCATGATCAACTTGACATTGTCGCATAATTTTTTGTAAGAAATTGCTCCAAAATTGGTAATGATGACTTAAAAAACTTTGACAAGGTATGTAAGGCAATTGAGGTGTGCACCTAACCCATGGGAAATCAAGTTGTGGGTGATTTTGGAATCAATGAGAGTTGTAATTCTTTGCTTCTTGACGTGACCTTACACTTGCAATGTCGATGGGGTGGCTAAACCAACAAGAGTATGTGTGGATACTATGGGGACCTGTAGTTCAAACAATGTTATTTCCTCAATTATTTTCACGGGAGGCTTTATTTCAACAAGTTGGTCTTATTCCTCTTCTTAGTTATCTCAAGAATAAGGAGGTCGGACTATTCTACGTGTTCATACCCTCTAGGACAATTGATGTTACTATGAAAGGAAATATCTTGAGCACAATGTTCTTATGCTTCTTTAAGAGTAGTTTGATTATGGAAGGTGTGGAGAAATGATGGAAGCCTTATCTTTATCAATAATAGAGTACGAGGGATGACATATGACAATATTTTTGGTCTCAATCACTCTAGTTAGGTTCATTGTTGTAGAGATGTTTGTAAGATGATGCATTTTAACATCATGTTGAATTTCATTGTGAACCCCTCCAATATAAATCCCAAGAAGCTCTTCGATGTTGAGACCAGTAAAAAAAGTGACTATTTTTTGGTGCTGTGTTGCTAGTCTTAGACAATTCTTGTTTGTTGTACTTTAGTGAGATTGCTGAAGTAGTCATTTTTCTACAAATTTCCAAATTGATTCACAAATTATTTGATAAATCATCCCAGGTGTAGAATTGGCCAAGTGGCCTCTTTGTTTACCATCCTTGGTAACATTAAATGATTGAACATTTAGATGCATGGCATCGAAGGGTACCATCTTATTCGAGGGAACTTGATGTAGAAGAAAATATTGTTCCAATTGGGCCAACCAAGTCTTCACATTCGTATCATCAAACTTTTTAATGTCAATATTGAATAAGAATTGGTGCTACAACCTAAGGGAATAAGTCAAACCAGAGAAGGAACTTAATCCCAAACTAGACCCAAAACTTAAAGGGAAATGTGATTCTTGGACTTATTTAAAGACATTAATTATATTGTCCATTTGTTTGGGTATTTGCTTGAGAGGTTAGATCTCAAATTCGAAGGTACTTATCTAATGGATGGATGACATATCTATGTTCTCAAGGCATGCACATTATTCTTTCCGAATGACATCGTTGAGCTAGTCAAGGTGTGAAGGAAAAGTGATACCATAAGTGTGTCTGAATCATGTATGGCCTATTGTGGTTGGGCGAAGTGTTCCAGTATGACTACTTGGATACGAGAATAAAGAGGAATGGACATAGGGAGTGTTAGGGCTAGGATTTAGGTGTTCTAGGGTTGTTGCTATGGTTGGGTGCTTTTATTGTTGACTTATTTTATTTTGCGATTTTAGTAAAAACAAATAATAGTGTCAAATAAAAATGATTTCCAAGAAAGTAATGGGGTGGGTGGGATATACCACTTTGATACCACTTGAAAGGATACTTTCCTTGCAATTGATGATATAAAAACAAATATGCCATTAATATCCATGATAAAAATAATGAGTTAGAGAAATAACATATTATATCACTGACCATTTTGAGGGGGAAACCTTAAATACTACTTCGAGGAGATGATCTCCAAATGAATTCACATATATCAACACAATCCCTTAATACGTGTGATCTCCCATTTAAAGAGTGGAAGTAAAGAAATAAATACGTGTGATCTCCTATTTAAAGAGTGGAAGTAAAGAAAGAAGAAAAATGCAGTGGACGTGGGACAAATAGTGTGTTCCTTACATATTGGGGTAAAATTAGAAGAATATAGAGATAAATATGTATAAGGAAAAGAAGAAAGTAGCAATCTGGATGGGTACATGACATAAAATAACAGAGAACAAGCAACCTTGCTTCTCATTTCACCTTTTTATTTTATTTTAAATCTCAACATTGACTTAATATTTTCTTCCATTTATATAGTGTTATGTGTTTGACACTAGTGTTAATTAAAGACATGACCCTTTTCTATTAAAATGGATGAAGCCAGTAACCTAAAAATGGAGAGGATATCTTAAACTTGGTGGTAGAGGACAATAAATCAAAAGCACACAAACTTACTACATATAACTAACTGAACTCAAAATAAGTATGATGGAGATATTTATGTCGAAGGCATGTATGCAGGGACAAATTTTTCCTGAAACCTGTCAACCAATACCACTACCTCCTTTGTTTTCCACCTATCCCTTGCCTCCTTCATTGTCCGTTGGATTGACCTCCCAAATACCACTCCAACTGTCATTCATTTAGCTATCATTTTTTTCCTCGTTCTTTGAGGTAGTTGTTGGCCCCATTCTTTGAGGCAGTTGTGACATGCCTCCATGGACATGTCAGTCACCCCTCTGTTCACCCCCTCCACCCCATCCTGCCCATGCAACAACCTTGACCTCAACTATATGTAGAAACCTCTTCAGGGTTCAAACCCACTGAGAGACATCAGACCCAAACCTATCTTTTTCCTTTCAATCTTAGGTCGTTGCCCATTAGTTTCTTTCTCTTCTTAATATTCACATAAATGAGAATTACCTAGTGTTGGAGAGAGATCAGTTTTGTCCACTGTAAAGGAAAACAAACTAAGCTCTACACATCCAGTAATTTCATTTGAAATCTTCTGAATCTTCATTTTAACATCTCGAATTTGTTGAATATGTTCCTCTTTTCTTCGATGCATTTCTTCCAATAGAGGAGATATTGCTTCCAGTTGCTCCTTCAATCTTATTTCTCATCTGTCTCCCTAAAACGGAGTAGGTAAAACCAAAACAAAATTAGAGTCCTATAAGATTTAAAAATAAATAAAAAAAATCATGATGCAAACTGCAAAGACAAACATTTTCAGGGTCTTGTTATTTGGACCTATTTAGGCATGGTAGGGAAAAATCCAAGGGCAAAATAAATGGAAACAAGCTCTTCTTTGCAATCGACAATGTTCTGGTGAAGCTGATCCCATGCTCGATTTGATTGATTTACTTTCCATCTGTAGACTTCCAAGCATTTGTGTTCAAGCTGGAGCAACATTTTATCTCCTTCCTCCTTCGACTCTCCCATTTTGTCCTATATTAAATGAAATTAAGCGTTTTTTAGCCACCAAACCCACCATATGATCCAAACCTTATAATTTTTGTGTTACTTGAAATAAATACAAGAAACATTGAACATTACCTCAAGCTTATAAAGAAGAGATCCACAAGTTGTCTCCAGATGCAATAACTAATTATTCTGCAAGCTCGACATTCTTAAAGTATGCCCTACACCATAAACATTTTGATTATGGTAAATGTAGCCATGGAACAAACCATAAATTCTAAATTTAATAGAGGATTCCTCTTCCAAGAAAATATGCATTTAATTTAACTTGTACCGAAAAATAAACAAAAAATGAGCTTCTTTTAAATGAATTTATTCATCAATGTAGAGATTTATGCAAGACCCTTGTAGATTATAGCAGAAATATTTGAAAAACACTATTTCTATACAAATAAACTAACATTCATACACTAATGAGATTAGAACTTCTGAAGCAAATATTTGCATTTCTAAGTAAGAGAAATTACTCAGTGTAGATTTCTGCAAATAACGCCTTCATTAAAGCATTCTCAAGGATTCAGTGCCGATTTAAAGGATTCAAATAATGCCTGCATATTTCAAGATTAAAGCTTTCCCATACAACACAACTCATTTATCATCATTCTTTAAGGCCAATTCCCCGCATCCTAGACCTTTCCCTTCTCAAAATTTTCAAATCACGTTCCGCCAATAACAACTTCAACTATTACTCAATAAAACAAAGGATTTCATACTTCACATCAATAAACAGAACTAAAATTCCCATCACAACTCAAAAATTTGAAATCTATGGTGTAATCCCTCCCTCAAAGTTTGTAGTTGCAATGAAGATACCTTAAAATATTTATGGACTTCTTATTTCACATCAACTAATAGAAAAAGAGAAGATATGGTTTCACACCGGCAACAAGTGGGAAAGGATGCAACAAATGAAAATAAAAACAACAATATAACAAGCACATTATCAAACACATAAATGTTCAGTTCCGTTGCTGGAGAACAAAAGAAAGAAAACATACAAGCAGACGAGAAATTTTCAGCCAACAAGCAAACATATAGCATATGAGAAAATCCCTCCTCACAACAACAATAAACAAAAAAAACAAATTCCCCCGTAATTTGTGATCTAATGTTATATACAATATGTGCTTGCTCAATTGCAATGTACAAATATATGTATGGACACAAGTAAAATCTTGCAGTCACAATGTGAATATAATAGAACACTAAAATAGAGAGCCAAATGCTTCAAAGGATGATGGATGGATGGGTGTATACAAGGGTTCATAACCTGGTGAACAGTGGCCAACAAATTTTTATTACACGAGGAGGAGAAAGATGAGATTATCATAGCAGTTTTACATATGTATATTGCAATCCCAATACATGTCTCTGTTTTAGCAATGAATGTAGTAACACATGTACATGCTTGTTGGCATGTTTGATACGGGGAAAATCCCCCTATATTGGGTCTAAGGTAAAGGCAAAGCGCTAAATCTCTTAAAAGATTGTTCTACCATTAAGCTACCCCAAAACCAACTGAACTAAGTGATGAGAAAGAAAGGAAAGAGGATTAATGAGTGCACCTTTAGTCCTTGCAGTTGGTGTTGGCCTCTTTCGCTTGTTGTCGTCTTCTAGATTACTGGTCTCCTCCCAAAGCTGGCCTGCAAAAGATTAGGAATACAATGCAACAACATATGCTATCTCTACTAATCACTTTAAAATTTTAGACACATATATAAATGCACAAATCAACAAAAGCATGTAAACATAGGGTTTTGGGACAAGAATGAACTTTTTTATACAATTTCAAGACAAAAAGGATTACGACCTTTGTCGGTAATCGCTACACGAACCAAGTCTGAGCTCCTTTGTCATGGCTCCAAGTGAATCAATCCCACATTAGCTTCTCACGACCAAACATATCACCAAGGGAAGGAGGAAGGGTTACATAAGGAGAAAGGCTGGAGGGGAAGGTTGAGGCCAAAACTTAGAATATGATGCAAATCTTGGGCTAAGAAGGGGAAGGGATTTTGGCAGGGTTTTCTTATTCTCTTGCTTCTGTTCTTGAATGACTCCCCAGGACCTCTTTTTATAAAATGGTTATTCGGTCTGGGGACGAGCTACAGGGGGTAAAATGGTTAGGAAACCCTCTATAGCCCGTAAAATCCATCGAATTCCATGCAATTTTATATTTTTTGCAACTTTTGGAGGTAAACACAGGCTAATTAGCATGCAGCTCGCGTATGTAGGCGGGCTAACTAGCATGCAAAATGTGTGTGTACACGGGCTATTAGTGCAACAAGGTACATACACTATCCAAAAAATGGCTTTTTGAGGGGAAGCCTCAACATATTTTGGCAAAGTATGTAAATGGAAGGGCCAATGTCTTGTATGCACAGATAAGGCATTTTTGGACTATAACATATGCCCCCAAATGTGTGAGGTCAGAAGAGAAACTGATGGTCGAAATACATTACAATATCTTTACACAATGGGAAGGCACGAAGTTGAATGAGCCCAAGATGAGTGTTTGTGAGCGTGCCATCTGCAAAATAATGATAATCTCTTCAAGGTGGGCATACCCATGCTCAAGATGAACTAAGCATGGCTTCCAATCAAGAACACTATAGATACATGTCACATATGAATACTAGACAAAATATAAATGTCAGTATAAAGTGCAATCACGAATAATACACAACGGATCTACATATCAAGATCATCTGAAGATATACAAATACAATATGATATACATCTTCAAGAAGCATTCATGCCTGTGGCTAGAAATGTGGACTTCATTGCTCGAGCAACAACTTCAAGATATTAAAAAACTCAGGTAGGAGTACAATAAGAGTGTAAGACTCACTACCCTAAGGTGTTCAACATGTTGTCGGGGAAATACTATAGGATCTCGGTCATCAGGCACATAAATTCATTGATTTTGAATCCGAACTTGATTGGACTCTCGGGATGGACGACCCGTGAAATTCAAGAGATAAACTACAGAATGGCCAACTCAAGTTGGATAAAACTTCCCTTGGACAAAAGCACGACAAAATGATGAGACTTAGGCATCGGAGTATTGATATAAGTCTGTAATATAGGAGGCATAAAAAACTCTCCGTATGTTTCGAAGAGTAACCAAAATGAGGAGGACACAAATCTATGTAACGAGAACAACTTCCTAAGGTCATACTAGATCCCAATGCTTGGCGAAAAAACAGAAGGATGTGCTTTGTCCAAGGGCAACTATCTTGTTGTCGAAAAAAAGAGAATGTATATCCGGTCCCCTCTTTTTGGAATATTTGATTTTTTTGTCTTTTTCAAATTTTTAACGAGCTTGAAAAAGAATAAAAGAATGCAATGTTACAAAGGAGGAACGAGTTTCACAGGCAAGCAAACTAGTTTCAAGTGCATGGAACATATTGATGCTCAGTGCAAGGAGACATGTGCAGGATAAGGACACTCGGGAAAATTCCTCCATGGGTCAAGGTGCCAGATCGCAAGGGAAAAAGTGCTATGAGGCTTGCATTTAAGGAATGCTTTGAAGGTTTAGTTAATAGCAACATGAAGCCAACATTAGGCCAAATATGCAAGGATGAGAAATGCGATGCGATTAAGTATGACACAACATGACTCCTTCCATGTGAAGTTTTACAAGCCTAGAGAAGGTAAGCTCAGTGGTTTTTCACGTTTAGAGAGTCTGAAAAACCCTAAAAGAAGACTCCAAAGTGTTCCTTTTTCATAATTAGTCCAGTCGGTTTGAAAAAGGGTTAAACTTATATCGAAAAGACGTCTCTTCAAAACCATTTTAACGAGTGTGACTGAGACAAGATCACTCGGCTATATTTTCAATTTTAAGGAGTCAGAAAAGAGATTAACTATGGACTCATAGTCTTTTTCTAAGTTTAGACATCTTAGCCCGAAAAAGTATAAAATGTAACTTAGGAGAACTCTCCCGGTGAGACATGTCTCCCGAGGTGTACCTTTTTCCTTTATACTCTATTGGCCGGAAAAATGGTTAAACTTATGCCAAATAGATATTTCTTCTGGACCAATTAACGAGTGTGAAAGGAACAAGGACACTCGATGATCTTTTCATATTTAGGGAGTCTGAAAAGAGCTTAACTATGGACTCCAAGGGGGTTCCTTTTTCGTAGATAATCTCCAAGGCCCCAAAAAAAGATAACCAAAACCAAGGAGAATGGCCCTTGAAAATTTAGTCCCTAAAGCCCGAAAAAATGTTAAATGTATGCCTGAGAATACTCTCTTAGCGAACCAAAGCTCCTATGACACTCCTTTATTCATAAATTAACTGTCCGAACCAAAAAAGGCGTAAACTACCATCGGATAGATGTGCCTTAAAATTTTAGTTTGACGAGCGTGAAGGGAAACAAGATCACTCTGCAATATTTTCAATTTTAGAGAGTCTGAAAAGGGCTTAAAGAAGAGTCAAGGGGGGGCTTCTTTTCTTAAGTAATCCAGACGAGACTGAAAAGAATAAATAAGCTCTTGTTATATGTTGCTTTCAAAGTTTAAGCGAGTTTGAAAGACAACAAACCATGCTCATGGAGAGCCACTCGGGTAAGAGCCAGAACAAACGAAGAAGAATGAGGCTTTGAAATGTAATCATGGCGAGACTAAACTTCAAGGCCTATGGAGAAAACTCACATCATGGACACCAAAATGCAACAAAGTATATACCTAGGACATCCATGTAGAGGAAGTCTCTACCACCTAAACACAACACTTCTAAAGCACTAGAGAAGGTTTTGTGTTTCACTTCGGTGGGATCGATCCTATGGCAAAGCAAAAAAGTCAACAATATGCAAAATGCAAGGTGGTGAGAATCTAACCTATATGCAAAGGTTAGAAAATGACTTTTACAATGGGATGATATGAGTGTAACCCATCTCATGAAAACACCAAACCAAAAGGACAAGTTCAGTAGAATGACCCAAATATCTCTCAAAAAGGAACTCAAGTAGCCATCGAGCCAAGAAAATGGAAAAAGAGGACCAAACTGGGGCAAAAATGGCCAAAAAAGTCTATAAATAGAGGTGGACAACTCATTTTAACCATTGCAATTTCGAAAATAACCAAAAGGTTAAAAAACCCTCTTCCTCAAAACACGAATTCAAGGAGCTACGGTGGATGAAAGATCCTCAAACCTTACCCAAGTAAGTACACATGACATTTCCTTTCATTTTAATCCATTATTTATTGCTTAATTTATTATTTGGAGGTTGTGCACCCTTGAAAAAGGGTCGGGCCTGCATGTACTCAGGTTTTCCATGCCCAACACGTGTATGTACGCGTGCAAAGTAACACGTAGTCCATGTACATACGCGACTGTCTTAAAGACAACCCGCTACATCTCCTTTATCTTTCGAAAAATGTGAAACAAGGGGCTAACCTCACCAATTGTTTTCCAACAAGATGTATGTTCATTGGCAGGAAAGGGAACATGAAGAATTAGATGTCTTAGTAGAGGAGGATCCAAGGGCCATTTCCATGCTTAAGCAGTGTGGTATGTGGAAGTTTTTTCAATGTCTATTCATGAGGGCACAACCCATATTACTGAACCACTTGATAAAGTACTAGCATCCAAATGTAGAGGCCTTCATGCCAAAGGGTCAATCATTGGCTCCGACGATGAAAGACATTTAATTTTTGACTGGCCTCTCCAGAAGGGTGGAACCATCACTATTTCGAGAACATAGAGGACTACATTGGGATGTATTTTGAGACTGGCATTGATAAAGTAGGATCTTAGGTGCCAATACATAAGATCACAAGCCTCAATCTTCGGATAGTACTCTCTGTTAGCACTAAAAAACGCACCGACATTTTTTAAGGAAAGATGCCTAATATTGTAGGGAAATTTTCGATAGCTTCCCGAGTTCCAAATGCACATATGAAAGCACCATTGGAAAGTTCAGGATTTGTAGATGTCGATCGACTATTTAAACATGCAAAAAGGACTCTCCATGACTAAGAAATTTGACTTTGAAAAAATCTGCACTTTCACCAGCACAGAAGGCAGAATTTTGACTAGTTAGCTGTGGAAAGTGGCTACTTTCAACAGCGCAGGAGCAGGATTTTCAGGCAAGTGCGCTGTTGAAAGCTGTCATGGCCAGAATAGCCAAATTTTCGCCCAGATCAAGAATTTTTGGGTTTGAATGGTTTGAATCCTTCTTCAATAAGCTGGTTATGAATTATCAAATCAAAATCTGAAGGCCAT
>ML784576.1:170968-185703 GCA_009831015.1 Picea engelmannii | reverse complement strand
TTTGCTACTTTGACTTTTGAATCTCCTTCATAAATATTTCGAAGCTTGTCCCAAATCTCTTTAGCAGATTTACAATGTGCAACTTTGGTGAATACCGTATCACTAAGACCATTCAAAAGTGCATTTTTGGCTTTGGAATTATTCTCACCGAGTTTCACTGCTTTTTCATTTGTTAGTGGAACTGCTAGTGATGTGTATCCATCTACAATTCATTGACAAACTTGAAATCCCTGTGCCTGTATATATGTCTTCATCCTTATACTCCAAAAAGCATACTAAAAATTTCCTAATGGCAAAGCAGGCAAACAACTGACTAGCAGGAAGAACAGTTACGCCAATCGACACTAGAGAAACTTATCGATGCAAGTGTAACTTGAACATGGAAACACCCTTTGGGTATACTCTGCAAGGCACGATCTGACATCTGCCCTAGGTACCACAGTATACCCCTGCAATCACCCATGTAAGTCCCTAAAAATATACAACTAGGTTTCTAACTCGCTGTTAGTCACCAGGAAGGTACAGTCGACAGTCGGGTTGATCGTAATGAGAAAGATAACAAATTTGGAAGCCTTTAAAGGGTACTGAAGGCAAGTGGTCCGGAAGACAACTCAGGATGTTGAACGGATTTGACATCCATGAGGCTCCGTAGTCAAATGTGATCAACATAATTCCCAAGAACGACCCTCAATATATGATCCCCACTACACTTGGTCTGGCTTTGGAGGGGTTATCTCCTCTACCTTTCCTCATGCGACCTCATGTTTAGCCCCCGCATTAGAGGGGGGTCCTGGTTTATTCTTACGAAACTGGACTCTGACACTCCCTATCATAGACTCTTATGTTTGTTTAAGTGACCTTGAAGAGTTTCCTCTCCACACCTATTTCAAGGCCCTAGATCCTAGACTACTTGGTGAACCCTACAAACGAAAGCCTAGTTGATTTTAAGTGTTAATCGTTGATTTTAATTGGATTTATTTACTCAAAAGGGTACGGACGTGCAACTTCTGGTGTTCACGAGAGACAAAAGAGAAGAAAAACTTTAGAAGATTCGTGCAAAAGCAAACTAGATTCTTCAAATGAAAGAATGGCTTTTAAATATTTGTAAATGCAAACTTTATGAAATAGTATTCCAAGATCCTATAATGCAAAAAGTTTCCTAGAATGCACTTTTCATTTTACATTGTAAATACAAACTAGTAAACCTTCAAGGAAATCACAAAGAAGGAACTTTGAAAAATAACTCTTTTCTTTTGTAATAAACAACCTATGCTACAACTACCAAACAAAAATGCATAACTAAATGCAATAATTTTGTATTTTTTGAATGCTTAGGAAAGAAAATCACAAGTAAATGATCTTTTTCATTTTTCAAAGCATAAACAACATAAAGAGAAAATAAACCCAAGACTAACACAGACCCTAAACCATTGCTTGAACTTAGGGATTCACTGGAATCCACAGAACTATAACAATGTTGCTCTACGTTTTCCTTCTAATCACACCGATAAACGAAAGAGTGTTCTCCACATAGACGAAAACAATGAGAACCAAGTCATTTTCTAGCTATATCTATCCAGTGACTAATCAATTACTTATACTTCCAATGTCCACCAACTCCTTAAGCATGATTTATTTTCTGTAAATTGAGATAGAGAACCCATAAAAGTGGATCCAATTGACCGAGTGGACCGAGAGACATATTCTCTAGTTAAATATTTTATCCTTGGCTCTTAATTCATCCTTGAACGCTTCTGTTTATATAATTTAATATGCTAAAACCAACTAAATGAAATGTTACAATAATATGTAAACAAGTGCCACTGCAGTGGCGATGTCCTTGCTGAAAATATTTATTGTGCACATTGATTTGAATGGCAATGGAAGTAGGTGAAGTACAATAATTTTCAATGTATATCATAATAAGATGATTATGTTATGTTATTGTTATATAATATGATATAACATGGTGATTACATTCTCTATACCGACCTAGTATTTAATTTACACGAAAAAGTTTTTTTCCTTGTCCCGCTTCTCCGAGCCTAAGAAGTTGTTTAGGCAATCAATGCAGTTATTTAGATATATATGATTCATATCCTCAATTTGGAATGTGGCAAGCCTAAACATGCACACACAATTGATAGCCAATGACAAACAATAATAATGTCACCAACCCTACCTGGACATCGTTCGTCTTGAACTTGGCAAGCCTAGACATGCATGCTTTAGATGGGTACCCCGAAAATTATTGATCTTGTTGTCTATTCTCTCTGACAACTTTGAGGCAATTGCACCATTTGCAAGCATCATAAAAATAAATAAATTACACCAAGGAGTTCTCAAGTTAATTACATAGTTAGGATATGGAACAATTATTTGTTTATTTGTGAGGCAATGGCACCATCTACAAGCATAAGAAAAATAAATAAATTACACAACTCTTACCACAAGGAAGAAGCCTTACATATTGCACACACACACACACACATATTATACCTATTAACAAATACATCTCGTGGTTTTGATATAGTTGTGTTTTGTTGAACCGTCATAGTTTTTAAAGTGGAATCGTTGAAGAGATTTTAGTAATGCACGTCCACTACAGTGCGAGATAACCCATTGTTGATTTGAAACAACTCTTTCGGATCAACATGGCCGATTTCATTTCACATTAACACACAAGTCAAGGAAGAATACCTTTGAAAGTTGTTGTAACCCTATGTATAGTAAGCAATCACATTATTCAAACTTACAGGCAACCACAACTCATTCAACAACTCAATGCCCAAAAGGGCAAGGTGTGGAGCATATCTGTCAATGATATAAGTGATTTTTTAATTTTCCATAGACCCACTTAACTGCAAAGCAAAAAGGTATATATATATATATGTCAATTTTTTAAAGATCAAATAATTATGCCATATTAAGAAATAACTATGCTATGTGTCAATTCTTTAAGCTCTCAAAACCTGATTAGAGATAATGAAAGTGTCTACTAAATTATGAATTGGTCGTACCTAGAGACAAGCAAATTCAATGGAAGATAAACTCATGTCAATGTTATTTTGTGGATCATCCCATTTTATAAATCCATCTCTATTGTTGTTGTGCTCATCATCTTTTTGTGAGCTTGGAGCAGCGTGGAGATTGATAATAACCTTAATGCCATGATTCCTATAGTACGGTTTCCATAAAGTTAACTAGCCCATGGTTCATTATCTTGGCTTATGTTTGTTTTCTACTCATAGGATTAAAACAAATTCAGGATGAAGGGCAAGTTTCACTTATTGTCCCTATAAAAAAGCTTTGTCAAGACATGCCAAATATCCTCCAACAAAAGGAGCAAGAGGTTTGGGATCACTTGCAATCCACCATCCAACTGGGATTGTCATAACACTTATCCCTTGCTTGGATAAGAAAATGAAATCATCTTCCCTAATGAAAGTTGTTCGGTGTTCCTGATTTACTAAGAGAGAAGAATGTAAAATCATGAGAAACCCTAGTGGGTATTATATCTCAACAGAACAACGTAAGAGGTATACTAAGGTTTACTTTCAAGACTTGGGCAACTCTCCTAGGTCCATAACCATTTGATATTTGGAACTCTCGTTGCATGTGTCTTGTGAAGCTCATCTCGAAAGTTGCAACATTATTGTCGTCCCAGGTAAGCTCCCCTTTGAAATCGTCAGCCACTGAGTTACAAGAAAACAAGAGCACCACCCTATTACTTGTTACTAATGACCTATCTCTTACAACAAATAGAAAACACACATTTTATCCACCTTTAAACCAATTTAAACCAATATTTTGCATTGGAACGTTGAAAAATTGTAGACCAATAACTCACAATCTCTTATAATTTACCATCTTTCCATTAAATCTATTATCATAACCATCTCCCTCTGCACCGGGTTACGAAATTCCATGCCTCCAAAGATCTAAAACTTTCTTGATTTTATTATAAATGCCAGCATAAAATTTTATAGTTGAGAAAATAATATGAAACTTTCTTGATCTTATTATAAATGTCAACATAAAATTTAATAGTTGAGAAAATAGTTAGTTCACTTTTCATTTTGAATTTTCTTCACCTTCTTTGACCGATCTCTAGGAAAAAAAAATATTCGTCAATTGTGGTGATTAGGAGAACCTTATCCATAAATTGTATTAAAAGTCATCCACATGAAATGATGTTTTGTGAAGGCAATATCTACTGGAGATAAGCAATGGTGATTAGGAGAACCTTATCCATAAATTGTATTAAAAGTCATCCACATGAAATGATGTTTTGTGAAGGCAATATCTACTAGAGATAAGCATATCACAAGTGAGAGTTGAAGATGGGTGGATGATAACAACTTCTCATGTTAAATACATAAACTATATCACATTAACACATGTATGCATATTCATCTATTTTTTCTTTTATTAATATGAATAAATATCATGGCATTTACAAAATCTATATATAAAATGGATAATAAACTTATTGCACTAAAATAAGAGAGGGTCTCTATAACCTAGGTGAGAGAATACATGTCGTTGTGTGTGGAATGTGTCTTTGTATGTGTAGTAATAAGTAAAAAAATCTATCTTGACAACAATTAATATAAACTATCACAGATCCATCTTAAGAGTTATTATTTATGTTTACATAAATGATTATAATTGGATCATTGAAAAAAGAAACACCTCAACTATATATAGAGGGTGGAAGGAAGAATCCAAAGGGTGTTGGAGATGCATCTCCTCATTACATAGACTCAAAAATACCAATTTATAACTTAAAATATCAACACTATCAAAGTGGTAAGAACCATGTAATACAAATTGAAAATAAAAGTACATAACACACACATAACTTCTAGTTTGAACAATCCATCAAGGGTTACAACTAGAGTATGTTGTAAGCCTTGTTGATGATTACAGATGCGTGAGACATCCTCCAAGACACAGACTGAGTGAGTCATCCTGTGAGAGAGCCCATGAGTTGGGTGTGCCCATGAGATGGGTCTGTTGTTCCTCTCTGAGACAGAGATGGAACATTGTGTGCCCCTATGTAGGGAAGATTCCCATGAGATGGGTGCGTCGTTTGAGATGAAACGATGTGTACCCCTGTGAGGGGTGAAGGAGCCCATGTGATGGGTTTACTGTTCTCCTCTGTGTAGATATTTGAGATGATGTGGTACTCCAGATGATTCTCTCGTGAGACTCAGTGAGATAGAGATCTGTTGAGTAGGACATCCATGTGGTTGAGGACATGTGGATGTAATCCTAGTGGCTGAGCACTAGTGAGTGTGTGTCTAGATGATTCTCCTGTGAGACTCAGTGAGATAGAGATATATTGAGTTGGATGTCCCTATGGTTGAGCACGGGTGGATGCGCCACTAGTTGGTGTGTGAGATCCCTTGCTATATTGTCTAAGAGTTATATTTACCTGTAACCCTAATTGTGATGTAAAGTGTACACGTCGGCCCCACCATAAAGTGAAAGACAATTAATGTAAAAGATAATTAATATGGTAATTATTAATTATATTCTGAGTTATTGAGGTCGGACCTGTTGTGGCAATAGACACCATTTTTTTATATGTCCAGTCTAGTATAAATAAAGGTGATTTCCCCATTGAGGAAACACAACACACATGTGATTTTGGAAATTTCAGCAAGTACAAGTTATAGGGCAGAAGTGCACACCTCTCTTGGGCGCTAGCCTTCTTGGTTTTTGAGAGCACCCTTTTGTGTGCTAGGTATATGGTGTGGGAGGTCTTTCGATTGAGAATATAGAAAAGGATTGGCTAAGTTTTCTTCCTTTGTTGATAAGGGTTTCCTAGGATATTTCTTGTGTTCTTGTGCATGGTATTTATTCTTGTGATCTTGGTTATTGCAACAATTTTTAATGGTGTAGATGCATTTGTCTATGGTTCAAGTAAATTCTAAAAATGAATTAAACCTCATGCTTGAGCCTAGCATAGTGAAAATTCAACATGGTATCAGAGCTTAGGTCTTGAAGAACCCATTGCACAAGCATCTACCAGTCATCCTCTCACTTCTGCAGAAACCGTACGAGCCTCCTAGGGTTTCCAGAAAACCAGTACGAACCTCCTTTTCTAAGGTATTTCAATACCTTAAACTTGGTTGTTGGGGATAAAAATTGTTTCTGATTGCATTTTCGAGCATTTTGGATTTTTGGCCCTAGGGTTTCTAGGGTTTCACAATTTTCTGCAGAAATTTCAGAATCAGGGTTTCTACAACTCATTGAAGGAGCTTCTCAACTCACCATTGTTCTTCTGACTTTCAAGGTTTATTGTTGGCATTCATAAGCCCAATAAAACCTAAGGTTTCTAGCCTAGACTAGCCATTAGGTCTTCTAGCCCAGTTGGCAAAGGTTTGTGAAGAATCTAAAATATGATGAACAAAAATATGATGGGAGATAAGCTTGATAGATCAAGCAATTACAGTTCCTAGAAGCCAAGACTTTAGAGAGATGAAGACATCAAAGGAGAAGCCTTCTTATTCATCTCTACACTCTCATGTATGGTTCCTACTAATGATGATACTTGGCTAATTGACAGTGGTGCCTCCAGGCACATGACCGGTTTTAGAGATCACATGACTAATATTGTTGAGAAAGAGACCAATCTACATGTTGTCCTTGGAGACGATGCCAAATATAATGTGAAAGGGGTTGGAACTTCTACCTTCCAACTAGATTCTGACATGCATCTTCAACTAAGTGAAGTACTATATGTACCTAGGATGAAGAGGAACCTTGTCTCCATTTCTTCCTTAGAAGACAAAGGCTACAAGGTTACCTTTTCTAAAGGAAACGTTCTTGCATGGCACAAGGACTCACATATAAATTCTGCCAAAGTAATTAGTGTTTGAGAAAAAAACTTATACAAATTTACCATCAGACCAGTCCAAGCCCTGTTACATGATATTATCAGCTTGAGTGAGCTATGGCATAGGAGACTTTGTCATATTCATTATAGAGCCCTTCCAGCTCTAGGGAAAATGTTAATAGGCCTTCTAGAGATACAGATTCAACATAAATATGTTTGCAGAGGTTGGGCCCTTGGCAAGAATGTCAAAGGGTCCTTCTTGAGCAATGAAAATAAATCCAAGGAAATATTGGACTTGATACATTCAAATGTGTGTGGGAAAATGAATGTTGCCTCCATGAATGGATATTTGTACTATGTACTCTTCATAGATGATCACTCTCGGAAAACTTGGATTTGCTTCCTGAAGAACAAGGATGGAGTCCTTACAAAATTTCAAGGATTCAAAGCTTGGGTTTAGAACCTGAACGAAAGAAAGATCAAGGTACTAAGATCAGATAACGGAGGAGAATACACCTCCAAGGATATATGCAATTTATGTATTGAAGCAGGGATCAAGAGGGAGTACACAATTCCTTACGACCCTCAAGAAAATGGGGTTGCAGAGAATAAGAACAAAACCATCATCGAGGCAACCGAAGCGATGATACATGATCAGAGTCTACCTATGAGTCTGTGGGTAGAAGCATGCATGACAACAGTATATGTTCAAAACACGAGTCCTCACCAGATTTTGTAGAACATACCTCCCAAAGAATATTTCACCGGAGTGAATCCTAAGATTGAACACTTCAGGATATTTGGGTGCCCAATATATTTTCATGTACCCAAAGAGAAGAGATCCAAGCTAGACCCTTTAGAGAGAAAGGGTACATTTGTGGGATACAATGAATATTCGAAGGCATATCAGATCTACATCCCTAGTCAAAGATAGATTGAGATAAGCAGAGATGTTATCTTTGAAGAAAAAATAGCCTTTCAAAGATCCAGAGAATCTCAGATGGAGATCGACAGTGAGACAATACCTTCTCCCCCTTCAGTAGTTCAGAGGGAGACATACATTATTCCAGTTGATCCAGTTGTTCCAGCTGATCCAGTTGATCCAGTTGAAATCCCGAGAGATATTTCAGTAGGGCATAAAAGGCATGCCTGGGCTCGATAGACTCTGCAGAAGGCAAAGGGACATGTAACCCCTCAAGGCACATCCCGAGAGAGCAAGAGACCAAAAAGATTTTTGAGCTACCTTTCATCCATGAGCCACATCATTGATTTTGAGCCTTCTTGTCATGGAGAAGCTATAGGTGAGCAGGTATGGCAAGATGCCATGATAGAAGAATATCCGTCTATCTTGAAGAATGATGTATGGGATATGGTTCCGAGACCAGAAGGGAAGTGTATAGTGACTTCCAAGTGGATCTATAAGATCAAGCATGTAGCTGATGTAAGTATCGAGAAATGAAAAGTGAGATTTTAGCCAGAGGATTCTCACAAGTAAAGGGAGTTGACTATGATGAGACATTTGCTCCAGTAGCGCGATACACTTCCATATGTACTATCATTGCACTAGATGCATCCATGGGTTGGAAACTACATCAAATGGATGTAAAGACAACCTTTCTCAATGGTGATATTGAGGAAGAAGTTTCTATCGAGCATCCAGAAGGATTCGTGATACACAACGAGAAATCTCATGTGTGCAGGTTGAAGAAAGCCCTGTATGGACTAAAGCAAGCACCTCGTGCTTGGTATGAGAAAATTGATGGATTCTTGATGAGTTTGGTCTTCAGTAAGAGTGTTTCTCATCCAACCCTATATTACCATATTGTTGGTAACGAGTGCTTAATCTTGGTCCTATATGTGGATGACCTATTCCTCATCTATTCAGAAAGATTTATTGTTGAATGCAAGCAAGCATTTACTGCTAAATTTGAGATGAAGGATCTAGGTATGATGCACTACTTCTTGGGACTAGAAGTATGGCAGAGGACTAATGAGATTTTCCTGAGTGAAGGAAAAGATACAGTGGAGATATTGAAGAAGTTCGGCATGACAAAATGCAAATCCATTCCTACACTGATGGTGATGGATTTGAAGAAAATGAATGATGCTTCTACTGATTCAGGCGAGATTGATCCACACTTGTACTAACAAATGATTGGATCACTAATGTATCTAGTTAACACTAGACTTGATATATGCTATGCAGTGAATGTACTTAGTCATTTCATGAATCAGCCGAGACAGACTCATTGGATAACAACAACGCATGTATTGAGATATCTATGAGGCATAGTTGGATATGGCCTGAGATATGCGTCCAGTGTAGAGTTGAGTTTGCATGGATACGCCGATGCAGATTGGGAAGGGAGAACAGTGGATCGAAAGAGCACATCCACTTGTTGTTTTACCTTGGGGTCTGCCATGGTTTATTGGTGCAGCAAGAAACAACGCTCTCTGGCCTTGAGTACCGCATAAGTAGAGTATATAGCTTTGATTGTGGCAGTTCGTGAAGCAATGTGGCTTCATAAACTCCTAACAGATTTATTTGATCATGAGATGGATCCCACCATTATTCATCGTGATAACCAGAGTTGTCTGAAGCTATTTGAGAACCTTGTGTTTCACAATAGATCGAAACACATTGAGATAAAATATCATTATATCAGAGACATGGTGTAGAGGAAAGAAATACACGTGCAATGCCTTCCTACACATGAGCATATTGCAGATATCTTCACCAAATTTATTTCGAAGACAAAGTTTGAGTACTTCAATGAGAGACTTGGCCTGGTGAAGAATGCCTCCCTAGCTGAGAGGGAGTGTTGATGATTACAGTTGTGTGAGACATCCTCCATGACACATACTGAGTTAGTCGGCTTGTGAGAGAGACCATGAGTTGGGTGTGCCCATGAGATGGGTGTGTCATTCCTCTCTGAGACGAAGATGGAACATTGTGTGCCCCTATGTAGGGAAGATGGCCATGAGATGGGTGTGTCGTTTGAGATGAAACTATGTGTACCCTTGTGAGGGGTGAAGGTGCCCATGTGATGGGCTTATTGTTATCCTCTGTGTAGAGAGTTAAGACGATGTGGTACTCCAAATTATTCTTCAGTGAGATAGAGATCTGTTGAGTAGGACGTCCCTATGGCTGAGCACAAGTGGACATGATCCTAGTGGCTGAGCACTAGTGAATGTGTGTCCATATGATTCTCTTGTGAGACTCGGTGAGATAGATATTTGTTGAGTTGGACGTCCCTGTGGCTGAGCACAGGTGGACATGCCCCTAGTGGCTTAACACTAGTTGGTGTGGGAGATCCCTTGCTATATTGTCTAAGAGTTAGATTTACCTGTAACCCTAATTGTGATGTAAAGGGTACAAGTTGGCCCCATCATAAAGTGAAAGATAATTAATGTAAAAGATAATTAATATGGTAATTATTAATTATATTCTAAGTTATTGAGTCAGCCATGTTGTGCCAATAGACACCATTGTTTATGTGTCCGGTCTAGTATAAATAAAGGTGATTTCCCCATTGAGGAAACACAACACACATGTGATTTTGGAAATTTCAGCAAGTACAAGTTCTAGGGCTGAAGTGTGCACCTCTATTGGGTGCTAGCCTTCTTGGTTTTTGAGAGCACCCTTTTGTGTGCTAGGTCTATGGTGTGGGAGGTATTTCTCTTGAGAATATAGCAAAGGATTGGTTGGGTTTTCTTCCCTTGTTGAGAAGGGTTTCCCAGGATATTTCTTGTGTTCTTGTGCATGGTATTTCTTCTTGTGATCTTGGTTATTGCAACAATTGTTAATGGTGTAGCTGCATTTGTCTATGGTTCAAGTAAATTCTAAAAATGAATTAAACCTCATGCTTGAACCTAGCATAGTAAAACTTCACCAAGCCTAATGCCTTACTTTGTGTTGTTTCTTACTCCCTAGGTTTCTTTTTCATATCTACCCTTGTGTGGAGGGTTCCATGGTAGAAAAGGTGTGATTGGTTCCACTAGTGATCCCACATGGAATTGGAATCTTATGTGCTCTTTGAGAGATTCTATTACCGTTGTTTTCCTTTCCATTTCAATATCATAACCTTGATGTTGTGCCTTTTTATCATGGATAAATCCTTCTTCCATGGAATTAAATGAAGATTGGGCATTTATCTCCTTCATTAAACCTCATAGGGTAGCAGTTGGATCTTTTTTTTATCCCTTCAGAAAGGTTAGCACCTAGATATATATTTTTTTTCTTTTTTTCCTCTTTAGGATATATATATATATATATATATATATATATATATATATATATATATATTCTAATTGAAATATATTTATGGTTTTTATTAAAAACATTAAACTGAAAAGCACTTCGACATTTCCATTCGCCCATTTAGAAAGTATGCTAATTATTTTATAAAAAGAGAAATGAAAAAACAATCCATGTCACCATTCAATAATGTCCCAATTTAGGAGAGGCAAGAAAGCATTAAAAAGAGTCAAGTTCTCCATCAAATCACCATCATGATTCACAACCCAAAGATATCCCATAATGGGAAGGAAAGGCTATGTAATTGGCTAAACCGACTAAAAAGATATGATTGCAAAAGGTGGCAGTGAAGATTAATGAAGATTAGAAAAGATAGAGGCATAAGAGCGTATATAATTCTCTCAATGGGATGCACCTTAACATTGATAAATTAAAATTAAAAAGAAATTAAGTTTAACGAAAAAAATACCCCAGATGGGGTGCCATCTAACTGCCATGCCACAAGAAGTTCAGATTCTCACAACACACCCCCAATCGTCTCGATTGGCATCCCAACAACGCTCATTAACTCTTGATCTGCCCTCTCCATGCGATGCCACTGCAGTTGGCTTTCACCATGAACTTTGCTCGTGTGAAGTCAGAGGGTCTCCATATCCTTATGCACCTTAAGTTCGACGTCTTCTTTAGAAAGGATCCAAAGTTTTCCTTCTATTCTTCTTTGTGCACACTCTGGTTACTCACACTCAGCTTGTCACCCTTCCCCTGTCACATGTTATTCTTCATGGTCGTATGATTCTTCTCCACCATCACCACTCTCAGTCACCACCTTTCCTGATTTTCACTCATGCCCAGAGAGCGCTCCAGATCGATTCGAGTTGGCTCCCACTCTGACCTGAGAGGTCATATCGCCCACACTCGTCGCCCCTCTGGTTCTTGTTGCATCTGTCCTTACCACTCTGTGATGGAAAATCACATCCCTCCTCATCCCACCGAGGTCGAAGACGTCAATCCAACCACCTTTCCAACGACCTCCTCCTTCACCACCACCCATTTCCCCAACCCAGAAGGCGCCTCCAGTTCTCTCCCTTCGCCCCCCTCCCCCCACCCGATGTTCATTGATGCACATCGAGAAACCATCAAGGAGCTTCATCAAGATAATGTCAACCAAAAATTTCGCCAAGAGATAATGGAGAAACACCTAGATTGGCTTATGTATTCGAGCGCGGAGAACCCAACACAACAACGCAACGAGGATGACCTACTTTAGGCAATAATGGCCCCCAAGTGGTTGGATTTGTCAAGGCATGCCTTCCCTTATAGCTCTCCTAGTAAATAGTCTCTCATGGACTGTTATATTTTTCTTTTTGTAGCTTTTGTTTGGCATGTTAAACCTCAAAGATATTTTTGTTGGTATATTTATAGGCCCATAATAGCTTATCTTAGTCTAAACTATGTAATTATGTCAATCATTAGTAGTCACAATATGATTTTATGGAACTTTTATACCTCGTGGTGGGGGTGGTTTCATTCTATGGTAACCTCGACACCAATATCTAGAGCTTCTTCTATAATTTATGTTCATGAAAGGTAATACAAATGGCTAGCTTACAAAAAAAAAGTTAATGAAAAATTTAAAAAACAACAACAATAATATTAATCAAATAAATCAATGAAAAATTATTTTAATCACAATTTTATAAACCATATAAATTTAATATCTTAATTTCTTTTTATAACTTCCAATTTTAATAGATATAAAATTATGATAAATCTATAATAATGTATTTTTAAATAATCATTTTATAAAATACAATAAACTTGAATTAAAGGTTGCGACATTAAAACTTTATTAAAAACAACAAGGTTTAACTAATATAAATTAAACTTTATTAAAAAAATGGTTTTAACTAATATGAATTAAATGGTTAGTACATCATTCTCGTGCAAAGAACTCAAGGTCATGCCAACACTTTTCCCAAAGTGATATTCGATTATTATTGCATCCACTTTTATGTTATTGTTTTTTATTGAGTCTATAGTTTAAATAGTGGGTCTAATGGTTAAGAACATGTGTTTTCTCCTAAGAGGGCATAAGTTCAAGTCCAGAGGGGTTAGGGTTTGTATACCTCTGTAGAATTTGACAGTTAGATCGCTACGCAGAGGGAGTTCCTTGTGTTGATGTTTGGACAACATCATGAAGACATTCTCCTAGATTAATAATTAATAATATAATTATTGATTATTAAATAATATATACAATAAGTAATAATAAATAGTTATTTATTATCCAAGGGATGCATCCTTTCATGGATGTTCACCATATGTTATCTATATATGGAACACTCATCATTGTAATAAAACATCTATCGTATATCATCTTATATAGAAAAATCAACATGCTATCAAAGTAGAATTGGGCTTGACTCCCTCACGGGAGGGCCCAGGAAAATGAGATGTTTGTTGTTGTGTTGTTTTTCCATCCATTTGATGAATATGTATGGATTCAGGCATGATACCTTTGAGACAATCATGTCCGATTTTTTAGAATTGTAAAGGGAGAATTTGAGCGTGACTGAAGATGTGGTGATGGTCATGTACCTGGGCTGGGTAGGTGAGAGTGAATCGATAGTAGTGCAAGCATTGAAAATTTGTGATGGTGCATTGCATTCGGGAGGACAAATTCGCGAGAGATCAGGGTCCGTGTGTTGTATCACTACAGATTGAGGACACAAACTTCCTTTGCGCTTCTTTACTACTGAGAAATGCAACTATTAGTTGCATCTCATACTCTAAACTATTCCCCAATGATTAGGGTTCAACACGTTTGAGGCAAGAGCAACATACAAATCCTCATAGTGATATTTAAGAAACTAGGTAGTGGCTTTCGCATTTCTGATCCAGAGATTTAGGCTTCAAGTTTCGAACCGAGAGCCTTGGTGGCCCAAGGAATATCCATCTCGACATCCTCTGTGAAAAAAGAAGTATTCCGACTTGAAACAACCATTCTGCTCTTGCACACAGGCCACAATGCCCCGCTCCTGGAGTTTAAAACTCATGATGTACTACAGAGTAGCAGGGAATGACACACATTCAACATGGGCAAAAAGAAAGTAAGAATCACTATGTATGGTTGGTTTTGAAATAGATTATGCTCGACCATTTTGGGTGAAGTGGAGACTCACGATCTAGTTTTGTAGAAGGGAGGTGAGATAGGCGTTGGCCCGTCTGGTGAGAGTGGGCCAGTGTTGGATCCTGATGATGATGATGTAAGGTGTTGGTTGTGGAGCCTGATTATCTTCCTGATTTAGAGGTCTTTTACTTTCAGCCGTGTTTATACCCCATGAAGTATTTACACCCCAAAAGTATGTACACTCTTCCACGCGGGGGAGTGCAGAGGGGGGGTACCCCCTCTGCGGGGTCCGGGGGGGAAATCCCCCCGGCTGGGGGGTCTGGGGGCAAGCGGGCCCCCAGTGGGGGGTCGAGGGCGAAGCCCCCAAAGAAAAAATTGCCTTGTAAAAGTATATTGTAATTTCATTGTAAATCTGGACCATTCATTATAAGGTCGCAGATCTAACGATAGAGATTATGTTAGGGTTTTTTGCCCTAGAAGGCAACCCTCTTTTATGAGGG
>ML784576.1:133509-166518 GCA_009831015.1 Picea engelmannii | reverse complement strand
TGTTAGGGTTTTTTTCCCTAGAAGGCAACCCTCTTTTATGAGGGAAATGTATTGTGGCTATGTATGTTGGCGAGTATTGTATTCTGAGAGAGGAGACTGTGAGAGAAAGAAGAGGAAGTTACAACGGGTTTTGCTGTAGGTTGCATCCCTTCATTTTGCTAGATAATAATAAAGAAAGGACCTGTAAATTTCTCTAGTGGACGTAGCCCACACTAGGTGAACCACGTAAATCTGTGTCTCTCTTGTATTGTGTATCTTTTGTGTTTTGTTTCCGCATTTGTTTTATTTTATTTATCTGCGGTCCTGTTTTTCTAACATAAGGCTTGTTGGGAATTACAAAATCTCTGAGAAATTGGAGATAGGAAGGTGGAATGTGAAGACATTCCACATCAGGGTCGGATCCCAGGGAGAGCTCTCAAAACTCTTTCCATAGATTTGTGAGCCCTTCTTCTTCTTATGTGTTTGTATTCTCGACATTTGCGGAACTATCCATGTCGTCTTCTTTTTTGGAATATAGTCCAAGATGGGATTGGGGCCACCACTGCGATTGGAAGGAAAACCATTGTTGTAGTAATAGCAGACTAGCTCCAAGGAATAAGGGAAGATGAGATTTGTCCACTAAATATGGTGTCTGTTGGAAGTTGTTGCCATAGAGATCTATGCCTTTGGACACATCGATTAATGGATTATTGTTGAAGAAGGCATGTGTGCGGTCAACACTAGATTATGAATCCTTGGAAGTATTTGTGAGTATACAATGCTCATATAATTGAGGGAAAGTCAATGGTGACTTCCAAGTGGATCTACAAGATCAAACACATAGCTGACAGGAGCATCGAGAAGCACAAAGTGAACTTTGTTGCTAGAGGATTCTCTTAGGTGGAGGAATAGATTTTGAGGAGACATTTTCTCATGTTGCTCGATACACTTCTATCCAGACAATTATTTCCATTGTTGCATCCATGGGAGGGAAACTACATCAGATGGATGTGAAGACAACCTTTCTCAATGGAGAGATTGAGGAAGACGTATACATCAAGCAACCAAATGGTTTCGTGATACATGAGAAGGAGTCTCTGAGTACAGGTTGAAGAAGGCCTTGTATGGACTCAAGAATGCACCTCAAGCTTGGTATGCGAGGATTGATGGACACCTAATGAGTTTGGGATTCAAAAAAAGTGTTGTTGATCCCAACCTATACTACAAGACTGTTAATGGCGAGTCCCTAATTTTTGGTCCTCTACGTTGATGATTTATTCCTCACCGGTACTGAAAGCCTTATTGTTGAATGCAAGTATGTGTTGGTCTCTGAGTTTGAGATAAAGGACCTTGGTATGATGCACTACTTCTTAGGACTAAAGGTGTGGCAGGTAACTGATGATATCTTCCTAAGTCAGAGGAAGTACATAGTTGATATATTGAAGAAGTTTGGGATGTTTAACTGTAAGCCCATGGATACACTAATGGTGACAAACCTGAAGAAACTAAGTGAGTCCTCTTCCGATTCCGACGAGATTGATCTGACCCTGTATAGACAACTTATTGGATCATTGATGTATCTGGTTAACACTAGACCAGATATTTTCTATACAGTGAGTGCACTTAGCTAGTTCATGAGTCAGCCGAGATAGACACACTAGATTGCTACTAAGCATGTGTTGAGATACCTGCAAGGCACAATTGGACATGGTCTAAGATATACTTCTAGTATTGACATGAGATTGCAGGGATATACTGACTCTAATTGAGCAGGGAGCATAGGGGACAACACCTCTGGGTGTTGCTTCACTTTGGGATCTTCCATGGTTTTCTGGTGTAGAAGGAAACAAACTTTTGTGACTTTGAGCACCATAGAATCAAAGTAGATTTCATCAATTGTAGCAGTACCAATACATGAATCAAGCCATGAGATGTTGAGGAAGAAGACATGGAAACAATTCCAGTGTATGTAGAGGCACTCCCGGAAAGGGAGGCAGTACTACATCTAGAGGAGGCGAGAATGAGTTTCCCCCATAGAAGGAAGAAGAGATACCTTCAGTGTCAGAGGGAGTAGAGACAGAGGAGAAGTCACCTCTGACTCCAGAGGGAGCAGAGACAGAGGAGGAGTCACCTCTAGCTCGAGAGGGAGAAATTATTGAGCCACTCTTAGTTCCAGATAGAGAAACTACATAGGAAGCAATTGCAAAAAGAGAGTTGAGGGTCCAATTCCATAGAGAGAAGCCCCAGAGGAGGGAAGTTGCTGACATAGTAGAGAAGATACTCTCAGTCTCAATGTTTAGCAGTTACAGAGTCCTAGAGGGAGCAGTTGTAGAATCCCAAAGGGAGTAGTTGCAGAGAGAGCCTCGTGGACCTACTCTCAAGCAAAGAGTCAGATAGTGATTTGTAGTAAGCAGCATGAGCAAGCTCGTGATTTGAGAAGACTAAGTTGCATCATCAGAGAGTGTACCATTGTGGTACGATTGGATATGTCTCAGGATATGAAGAGAGGTTGTAAAGATATATAGTTCTGACCATGCAAAGGGTGCAGTTGAAACAAACTTATATAGCACTCAGTACTACAGAGGCAAAATATATCACAACAAGTGACGTGAGTCATGGAAGCAATGAGGCTTCTGAGGCTTCTCAAAGGATTTCATATGAGACATGGTGCAGAGGAAGGCATTACTAGTTCAATACCTTCCTATATATGAGCAGGTTGTTGATTTTCTTGCCAAACCCCATACCAGGACAAAGTTCAAGTACTTATGTGATAGACTTGGCGTTGTAAAGAATGTCTCCCTCGCTAAGAATGAGTGTTGATGTTTGCATCTTCCTGAGACATTCTTCAGATCGTACTCCTCCATGACTAAGTTGAGTTGATCTATGTGGACACTTATTTGAGAAGGGATAAGTGGGTTTGGGATTATATCCCAACATCCCTTGTGGAGAGCACGTGAGGAGACGTCCCTTGTGGAGATCACATGAGGACATGTTAAGGGAGTTGACCTTGACGTCACACACTATGGGGAGTTGACCCTAGTGTTTCTAAAGGGAGTAGCCTCTAGAAGTCCACATGGGAGTGCCATGTGTGATAAATATTATTCAGATAATACTCCTCTGTGACTGAGTTGAGTTGATCTATGAGGAAACTTATCCGAGAAGGGATAAGTGGGTTTGGGCTTAAAGCCCAATGTCCCTTGTGGAGAGCACATGAGGACACACCCTTGTGGAGAGCACATGAGGAAATTTCAAGGGAGTTGACCTTTATGTCACACACTATGGGGAATTTACCCTAGTGTTTCTAGAAGGAGTAGCCTCTATAAGTCCACATGGGAGTGCCATGTGTGACAAACCCTTTGCTACTATGGTGGTTTTGTACCACTGGCGGAGACTCTGTGTCTCTGGACAATAGATGTGTGCTACTACAATGGTTGTGTACCACTGTAAGTGATTGTGTGTCACTGGAAAATAACTCTGTTCTACTAGTAGTGGTTTTGTACCAGTGGACAGTAGTTGTGTACTACTATGGATCAACACAGTCGTGTTCTATTGGATGGAAATTCTAGTAGTTGTATGCTACTAGTTGATTGTCATGGAGACTACCAGATCACTTGGAGCAGTTGTGTGTTGCTTGATCACAGAGGTTGTGACAGATGATTTAAGCCATTGATGGCATGGTAGTTATTGTGTGTTACTAGTTGATTACAGAGTAGTCAGTGGATACTATATGAAGACATCATGGAAAGATACCTCCCTAGCTAAGAGGGAGTGTTGATGTTCCAACATCGGGCAGACCTTCTCCTAGATTAGGCTGCATACCAAGGGAGATAGGATACATTTATCATAAAGGTGCACGTGTGATAAATGGGCCCATGTGTAGTCCTTCCTTGATCATGACAAGGAATAATATGGACTCAAGGTGCTTGAGTTACTTTCCATGTGTCAGATAGCATCAGTCTGACGCTCACTCACGAAGGTGTACATGTGGTGAATGGCCCAAGTGTAGTATTTCTCTTTAGTGTTGTTGTTGACTAGGAATGATAAATAATCAAGATGCTAGATGCTATCACATGTAGACCCAGAGTGAGCCTAATCTCAGAGAGAATCAGTTGGCTCAGAGGGAGAGCCGTAGGGGGATTTTCCCCTCGATTCAGATGGGAGAGATACATCTCCAAGGACTAATAGACATGTGTCATGAGTCTAGGGAGAAGCTTGTATACTTCAAAGACAAGCTTGGCATGATGCATAATGTCTCCCTCGTTGAGAGGGAGTGTTGATGTTTGGACAACATTGGGAAGACATTCTCCTAGATTAATAATTAATAATATAGTTATTGATTATTAAATAATATATATAATAAGTAATAATAAATAGCTATTTATATCCAAGGGACACATCCTTTCATGGATGGTCACCGTATGTTCTCTATATATGGAACACTCATCATTGTAATAAAATATCTATCACATATCATCTTATATAAAAAAAAAAATCAACACCTTGTCCGACAAACAAAGGGATCTCATATGCCAATTTGGCGTTTGGCTTGGCCGTGACCTTAACATTATATATANAGAGAGAGAGAGAGAGAGAGAGAGAGAGAGAGAGAGAGAGTAACAAGCATTCATAACTTGTTAAGAAGTAGAATATCATATCACATTTTATAATCAATACAAGCTTTAATTGATACTATAATTTTACGTTGAGAACAAAATAAATGTTAAATCAATGTTATGTATGGAACATTTTTGAAAACATAAAAATGATTATAAATTTAAATAATTAACTAAACACATAAAAAATAGAGTGAACATTGTGATTAATCATAATTTTATTATTAAATTATTTATTACTAATTTATTATTTGAAGGTTTGATAATTTGAGGGACTTTGAAGTTATTCATCTCATGGTATTATATGTATAATGTTTATAGAATTTTTATTTGATGTTTGACAATTGTTCAGAGGTATGCGAGATAAGAGTGCGTATAAGGAACATGAGATGGAAAGATTTGTATTAGAGGTTTGTTATTTGATGGGAGGATTCTCATACCAGGTTACACTTGGGAGGATTCACATCTAAGGTGTGTGGGGTGTCGAAAGATAATTATCCAATTGCTAGCTAGGGTTCTGAATGATTGAAGGAGTTCATTCTAAGGCATTATTCGTCTAATAACCCATTAGTTCAAGAGTTTGGTTTGAGTTTTGTTATCATCTCATCACCCGCCATTTCAACTTAAGGCATTGTTTAGCTCATCACCTAATGGTTCAGGTTGAGGAACTACATAGGTCACAGGGATAATGACAACATCTAGTCAATGGGTCTTCTCAAACAATATGAAAGGAGGTCTACGATTCGAAGATGAGAGTTTAAGGCTTGTGCAGGAGTCAGTTTTTTCATAGTATGGAGGATGAAATTGTGGATTTCTGTAAAGATCCATTAGAGGGACAAAAAATTTGATCCAATCCTGTTGATATTAGGCTCAGTTATAAACCCCCTCCATTTAGAAACATTAAAACTAGAGAAAAATCATTGGAGGAAGAAACCATAACAATTTTGTGTGCACTGGCAAGAGAATAGTCTAGTGGTCGGATTTCCAACTCATTGGGATTGTATGACTTGAAACCATAGAATTTGTTAAGCTATCATGTTGACTTGCTGGGTGATCTTGGAAGGTATGGGTTGTTGGATTTGAAAGGTTGGGGATTTTATTCCCTAAGTGTTAACATTAATGAGCATTCATACTTGCCACCTTACATTCTACCTCAATCATTAAGTCCCTTGATTGACATTCCTTTAGACTTGATTCTAGGATCCTCACACTCTTTTTTTCTTAATCCATAATCGAGGTACTTATATCCCACTCACTTCACCAACATGGACCCTGTGCATAATTAACTTTCTTGTATAAGGTTCTCTGTCTTCTAGAGGCTACCAAGCCTCAGTCCTCTACCCTACACACATTCAATAGCTAATGATAGCAATATTAATAATGCCAATAAAAATAATCCAATCTCTGCAATACTTTGTCATGTAGGACTTGGTATAATCTATTGTCCAATATGCCACTGAGGTTGTTGAGTTTTGTGACTGCAGTGCTCAATAAATTTTTGAGTGTAACCACTCTCTTTCTTCTTGATTGATCAACTCCCTCATTCGTATGGATTGCAACATGTTTAAAGATATCATATAGGGAGGCCCTAGTATCCTACGCAAGACCACAATCTAATTGCCCATTGAAAGACATTCTCCCACCTTTGATATCACCAATTCAATGAGAACCTTAGAATCATGCTAAACCATTATTTCTCAACACATGAGCTAGGAAACCTAATAATTCATGTAGCAATTATCATCTTTTAATTAATGAAAGATACATAGATTCCTTTTGATCCTAATCATATCCAACAAGAACAATTGGCTATCAGCGCAGACTCTAAGATGATCAACACATGCAAAATTTAAGGCTATTGACGAACAAGGAGATCAACTTGTTGGCGTGTAGGCCCCCATGCCATCATGATTGATGTCTAATTTTGTAAGTAATGTATGTAAATTCAAACAGTATATTGTCGTATGTAAAGAAATAATGAGACTTTCATGAGAGCTTTTCCACATGGGAGAAAAAATAAATAAACAAAAAAAAAGTATAAAAAGATTGGAGATACGCTGAACTGTTGGGGACGTTTGAATTTCCAACTATCCTCCCAGTCAACTCAATATTCTATATCATGTTTCCCCGCAATGAGAAAGGGGTTCTTTGCTTGTGAAATTTGAATAATGTAAAAAGGAAGATGAGATGTCACCGAGGAGCATAGAGATGAACCAAAGAGCCTGTAACTTGCCCATTGTTGAATAATAAAGAGCCTGGACGAAGCCAAAAGAATGTCGATTTTCCTGTTTGGGTTTCCAGGGTAAATTCCAAGTTTTGTGTGCATTTTTCGTATTTGGATTTTGTTGTCTATGGGTGGAAATGTTTGCATTGTAATTCAATGAATGGCTAATGGAAGGTATTGTAATTTAATGGTTGTTTGCATATCGTGTTTACAAAGAGTATTGCCTGTGAGTTATGATTGAGCTCGTTTTGTATGAATATGGTCCCCATGGGTCAATACAATAGTCTAACAACTCTTTATCCATGCTTGTACATCCATTTGGTAGTTGGAAATCGATGGCCCTCTTTTTCGAGTCATTGTTATTTACTTGGGGGTTGTTGATTTTGTTTTAAGAGTCCTTGTGGTTTTTGTCACTCCCATAGTCTATTTCATTGATACCTGGTGTCCACACTTTGCCTGTAGGTTGTGCCTCATGTTCTCAAAATTGTTGGGTCATTTTCCTTTGCCCACAAGTCATATACAGAGCATACATTGCAATCTGGTGTTGTATGAACATTTATTAGTTCTCATACGTTTTTCTGTGTTGTTGAATATCAAACTCAGCTTCCAATTTTTTTTTATTTGTTTACAGTTACCAAAATATCCCCTGGATGTTTTTATTTTTCATGGGTTACAAAAATCATCCTCCAAATGTTTTTCCACACTGTTGGTTGTCAAATTCACCCTTCATACATTTTCCCCAACTACTGGTTACCAAATTCGCCTTCTAGAGGATTTCCCTTCACAGTTGGACATCAAATTCTCCCTTTGAGTTATTCTCTTCTTTGTTGGTTGACCCAACTTGTCCCTGAGCATTTCAGCTTCGTCACTGGTCATTTTCCTCTTCCTTATTTGGCTAACAATAATTGTTGTGCGGTGACAACTACCCTCTATTCAACTAGGGTTTCATTTGGTTGATTTGTGTTCCTTGTCCAACTCGACAAGTGTATAATCAACTTCCTTGATAAATTAACTAAAGAAGGCCAAGAAACAAGAGTTGAGATGGTTCGTATAACCACCAATGAGGAAAATAAAAGGATAACAACGAGCAAGTAAAAAAGAGGAGAGACCGTCATAGTAAGTTTATGTTGATCACATCTTGCTTTCTTTATCATTTTTTCATCCAATTACTCCGCTTCTTTGACTAGAAAGGTTTAACGGAAATATGATAACTTATTTGTGTCTTCTTTCCATGTCTTGCTAAAATTTCATCGCCCACCATCTTCTCTCCACAACTTACTTCTTGTTTATATATGCTTTTATGGTCCGCGAGAAGCCCAATCCCAGTCCTTTGGACAAACGCATTTTAATTTCAAAGCTTTGTAACATACTTTAATATTTCTCAGAAATCCTAAGAGAACTAATTCAGGATCAATTTTGACTGTGTTTTATAACTCTGAGTTTTGAGTACAAAATATTTGAGATTGATCTATCATTTTATTCATTTGAGCTCCACATGTGTTTAATCTATTAAATTTATCTTATGTGTACGAACCACTTTCTTTTATTTTTATGTGATCAGAAATCTTTAGTTTAACTATGATGGATGTGAGAAAATTTTGCTTATCTTTTTCAAATATCTGATGTGTGAGGTTCCTGGTCATCTCTCTTGAATTCTTTTTAAAAATAAAACATTTTGTTTTCTGCAACCTTTATATTTCTTTGAATACCACGGTGGACTTTCTCAAGTCCTATATTATTTTGAAAATCTAGAATTCAAAGAGTATAATAAAACAGAGAGGAGTACCACCTCTATAAAAACACAAGGGGATTTGTTCCCCGCGAGGTTGGCGACCATACCGAGGAACAAATGAAAAATTGAAACCTGGTTTAGCGTCTTTTGGAAAATACATGACTTTTCCCCAAGTTGATCAATCCCGTCTAGAAATTGCATTGAATAAACAACGAAGCATCTTGCATCAACTATATAATTTTGTAATAACGACAGGTGAGACAAGGGAAGAATTGGAAAGATCTCGGTAGACATTGGTCCAAGAAGAAGAAAGAGAAATCTTCCATAGATAGAGTTGAGAGGAATGACAAGACCGAACAAACGAAAGACAAGCTCGAAGAGCACAAGAACAAAGTCGGAATTGAAGCTGGATGAATACAAGGGACCTATTACCAAAAGTAAAAGAAAGCAACTCTGTATTCTAGGAAGTGGAAAACATATTCCTGAAATATCTCCAGACATGACGGGAATAAATGAAGAACCACGAGAAGAGACACAAAGGGAGCCCCATGAAGAAAGACAAGGAGGTGGATGTGGTGGAAGAAATCAAGAAGGCGTAGTATTTGGAAACCAAAGAAGATTAAGAGATTCCCCCCTCAATCTTCGAGGTGAGAAACATGACCTCCCTGTTCTCCTTAAGGGGACTTTGAAAGAATGTTTCGGAGACAGAACAATTGATGCCAAAAGACACCTTGATTTATTTCTTGATGTTTGTGATTTTCATCATGTTGAATATGACGATGTGATGGTAAGGTTGTTTCTTCAAACCTTACCAAGACGAGCCTATGAATGGTATATGACATTACCTCAAAGCCATGTTTCTGACTATGTTCGCTCCCCCAATTCCATATCATACCCTTCTCACTAATTTCGCCTAGATTGGTTTGAGGAAGAATGAGAGAATATGAGATTTTAATCTCGGAATCAATAAAAAACTGAGTAAGATTCCAGAAGATAAAAGGCCAAATGACCCAGTGATACTTAGTTGCTATAAGAATGTGATGCCCCCAATTGTAAAATATGCTATCAGAACATCCCAAATGGATACCTTGGAGGAAGAAATGATTAAGGCCATGAAGATGGAAGAAATTATGATTGAGATGGGTGTTGACCCTGATATTATCATGTGAAAATTACAGAGGTAGCTGGGAAGCCCGAGTATCAATGATCAAGGAGTCTCTAGTTCGAGAAAGAACAAAGAGAAAAAGTCACGACCGATCCAAAATCAAGCCACTGGAGGAGGGTTTTTTAAGGGAACCATAATATATGTGAAGGTAGACCATGTTGTGGCACAAGAAACTAAGCAAAGAATTGAGATTGCATAAATGAATAGAACCATCAGGCAAATGCAAAATGAAATAACCAGATTAAGAAGGGGTGATAATTATGTAGCAAATCCAAGAATTTCAGTCCAAGAGCAAAGAAAGAACCCTCCCCAAGAATACATAGTGAGGTTTGAAAACACTGATAATCAACAAAGGCAAAGGGTTCCCAAGCAACCAAACCCAAATGCATCTGTTCTGGATGATATATATGACGAGCAAATATTTGAGCAAGGAAATGATTATTTACCTGATGAAAATTTTGAAATTGTACAGACGGACGGATGCGAGACGTCCATGTATATATTTGAAGAAGGTGACAATGACCCTGACTCATAAGATAATGTTTCCCAAACACGAGAATATGTAAATAAATTCAAAAATAAAGATGATTCTGAAAACGAAAAAGGAAAGAAGTAAAGAAAAAGATAAAGAAAAGGTGAATGAGAAAGAGACCAATAAAAATAACATTGGAAGCAAGAAGCAACACCTGGTGTCAAACCCTCTGTTATCACTCCAAGAGTCACTTTAGGTTGCAGATCAAGTGAGCTTGGTAAATTAATCAAATGTTTCAAATAAAGGTATAAAATGGATCAAGTTACATGACTTGGCTATAAAATCACTCACTTCATATACAAATGAATACACTCAGACATATAGGTCCTTCAACTATAATATTTAGATAGTTTTTTAAAGATGAAGATGGATGAAGAATACTAATTATACCAACAGAATCACACACAAAATACCATATATGATTGGCTAGCTATAACAAGTAAAATACTTGTGATTATAGTTTACCAATGAAAAGATAAGATGGCAATTATTAGTCATTGAATAAACATAGAAAAATGAACATGAATTCACTCACAGGTATATAATAGAAAGAAAGATGAAAGTCTGAATAAATATAATGAAAAAAACTTATATTCCAAAATGTATTCAAAATGTCTTTCAATACAAGAGTCTAGTCAAATATCCAAAGTCGAACCCTTAACATTGTCATTTCAATAGGCTTAAATATCCTTTACAAACTTTACTTGAGATCCTCCAAAGATGGATTTGAATGCCTCTTGTCAAGTAAACTTTAACCTAATTACAAGAAAGTAGAATGGGATCCTTTTTTTAAGGGATAGGAATCCCTATCTAAAATCAAGTCTTTGACTTCCAAATAGACTTCCTCGAGGATGGAGGAATCTTCTTTAATCCATCATTAATACCATAGTTGTGAATCACCCCTTACAAAGCTGAATAGAAGTCAAATTTGACTTTGCTTTCTCCTTCACTGAAAACTAACAAGTTGGTAGCGCACTACATAGGAAAAACATAGTTTGCGCTATAAACTCCTGTAGATGCCTGTCTTGCCAGAATACTCCAAAATTGCTTGAAAATTGTCTTTGAATGCTGGGAGTCTGCCTCACATACCACTGTAATTTATTGAGATTACTTAGGCTTCATCTCAATAATCATGTATTTATACTTTCTTTCCTTAATGTATTTTCCATGCACCTTCATAAGACTTCAAACTATAAGACAAGTATGAGGACTTGTAATGATGTTGCACGTATAACTTGTCACTGTAAAACTGATGAAATAGGTCTGGAAAAATTCCATAACCTGCAACTTAATATGAACATTTATCAAACCCTCACATCAAAATGAAACAAGGTGTTGATTTGATGTCTGCATTGTTGAGCTTCTGAGCATTTCACTGATGGTCTATTATGTTGTGTAGTACTTCTTTGCAAGTGATCCAAATTTGCAATCATCAAAACCTTTCACTTAATTGCCTTATATCCCTTTAAAGAAAAAAATTATAACTTAATATAGGAAAAAAGAAATAATCCTTGTTCCATAACCTTGAAGACAAAATATGAACAATGGATATCTGAGGTATAACATGTTCATCATAGGTCAGCATAATTTGATCACAAAACCTTGAAACAACATCTGCATATTAATAATCTTGCTTGGAAGGACTAGGAGAAGTGGTCTCTTTCAAGAAGATTGCCAAGTTATTCTTACTAAGCATGTTCTTAGACAAATATATGTCTTCAGTCAACTTCCTATTGTTTGCTCTCAAGATGAGGTTCTTCTTGCACATATTAATCAATTGTTTCCTCTAAATCATCTTTTTCTTTATGTTCCTCTTCAGCTGATTACACTCCTCTGTTAGTTCGTCTATTTGACTTGAATGTTGTCGATTGAGTGTAAGATTCTCTTGATGTAATTTTTGGTTCTTCTCCTGAAATTCTTTGAGTTGTCTATCTGCATCCTTGAGTAATTGAGCCCAATTGGTTTTAGGCCCTTGATCTGTCTCTGGAGCTAGCTCTGGTGGAGATTCACTTAATTGGACTATGGCCTCAAGTGATTCCTTTTCAAGAGGAGAAACTTTGAATTTTGACAACCTAGTTCTAGGCTTGATAACCTTAGTGCTTTGATGAGATTCCTCTGCTACTACAAATTTTCTCCTGGATGACCTTCTGAGGGATGGTGTACCAATTTTAGCTTGGACAAGCAGGTCATTATCTTCAATTTCCATTTGAGGAAGCTCCAGATGAGGCTCTAGTTGTTCTTCAATAACTACCTCTTTAGCCTTTCCTTTTCTATTATCTCTTATATACACTTGGACAGGAGAAGTTTCTTGAGGAATGGGGTCTTGAGAGGACTGTGGTACTTCAGATGAGGGAGCAGAGGAAGGTATTGCAGTCTTCTTCCTCGGAGTCTTGAATTTTGAAGGAGAAATAGGCATGTCAATTTGGTAATTAGATACAAACATGAAAGTGGACCAATCCTTCCCTTCCTTCTTCATCTGTTTAATGACTATGAGTTTGATTAAGGCATGGTGAAAGATGGATTTTTGAATTCTATCAGGATTTTGTTGTGCACATGAAATCATTCTTTGCAAACTCATGAAAAGGAAATAAGACAAGTCTATTTCCTTCTTACCAGTGAAGTGGAGAAGCAGTTTGAAATGGTACTAAAAATCCAGTTGTACCTCCCTTCACAAGTAAAAAATCTTTGAATGATGAACAACTTATCATACTCCTCTAACAGCCAATTCCTTGGCACACCCTTCAAAAAAATCAACTCCCCTATGCTCATGCTTGAGCATGTCTTGACACCGGTCCTCCTTTTCTAATCTCCTTGCCTTTAACCAAAGTTCCCCTGTCCTAGGAATATCAGTCACTTCTACAATCAAATCCACTGTCAGATGAATTTCCAAGGGTCCAACTTGTGTCTTACCCTCCTTGTAATTCTGCAAAAAGTCTCTTGAAACCTCCAGAAGATATCCTTCAAGCTTTTTACAAAACCTCCAACATCCCATGCTCTTGAAAGAATCTACATGGTTAAGGTTTTTCTCAATAAGAGTAGTATCCATAGGTTCAAACCTGACCACAAAGCCTGACCTCTTCCTGGGGATAACGTCTTTCCTTGGAGCCATTTGAAAATTAATCTGTTACAGAGACCACTTCTGTACAAAAGTCAGTTTACAAAAACTAACAAAATTCTTTCAACATGCAAAATCCCTGTGGAAAATTCGATACTAATGGCTAGTTGAGTGTTGGAGGGAGATTTGAATACTTGATGATGACTTTTGAGCTTCCAGAATCCTCTTTGATATGATTTACCCAATAAAAGTGGGCTTAAATGATGGAACAGAGCAACAACACGATTTTGTAGTGCGCCATGTAGAGGAATGATGAGTTGCGCTGACAACTTTTGTTGAGTTGGTAGCGCTTCATGTACAAAAATGACCAAATGTGCTACAAACTCATCATAATGGAAAATGATGATAAAAAAAAGGTCAAATCATGACTTCATTTGTAATGATGGATCATTAAGGACCAAAATTGACTCTTTATAATCCCTGACTCACTTTTAGGATGTAATTAAATCATACTATGATCGAACTTTGGCATAAAAGCTTAGGACAATGATCTTGATGACCACTTAGTCATCTACCAACATCATTTGACATGACCAAGACTTGATGACTGGATTCAATGAAGGAAAAACCATGCTGAATGACTAAGGAAAACAAAGACTCAAACAACTACCTTAGGCTTAAAAAAAATAAAATTTTATTTGGGAGATAACACCCTCCCCGGGTCAAATAAAATATTGTAGAGGATTTGAGTAAGTTGAGGATAACTCTTCCTTTTACAGAAGTGGTAAAGATCCCTCAAGAAAAGGAAAATATTTTGAGATTTTTGGATAATTCATCTGGAAGAATGGAGGCTGTTGTTATAAGTCCAAAGCAAATCCAGAACACATCAACCGTCAAGTTGAGAGTCAAAGTCCCACCTTTTTATATTTCAATTGAAAATCATGATGTTACACTTCATAATTGTTTAGTTGACACTAGCGTGACCACTAGCGGTCATGGAGGAATTGTGTATGAGTTGCACTAAATATTATGAAACGGGTGAAAGCATATATGCAATTGATTCCAAACAGGTGCCAGCTTATGGGGAAATCAAATATTTTTTTGCTTGGATCGCAGGGGCTCCCCATATTATTACAGTTTTCAATATTGTTGTGGTGGATCTTCCTCCTGCATATGGAGTTGTCTTAGGAAGAGATTGGCCATCTATGATTGGGGGGTACATAATGAATGATCGAAGTTGCATGATGTTTTCAGATAAAGAAGGAGCAATGATTAAGGTCCCTCGTCAACCCATGAGGTTGTTTTCCTTCAAAAAGAAGGATAATGAACTAATGGAAGATTATATAATAAATGTTGGAATTGGAAACTATGTTATCCTAGACATGGAGCAGATTGAAGACATGGAGAATCAAAAGCATCAGTTTAAAGGTTACTGGAGGATGTCATTTGATGGAGCTTTCTCAAGTTCCGGGAGTGGAGTTGGAATCATCCTTATAAACCCATAAAAGATTGTGCATCCACGTGCTATCAGACTTGAATTTGTGTGCACCAATAATGAGGCAGATTATGAGGCTTTGATTCAAGGAATGATTCTCGCACAAGAAATGAAGATAGAACATTTAATTGTGATTGGTGACTCCGAGTTGGTAATAAATCAAGTTACCTAGAGATATAAGATTAAAAAGGAAAGACTCAAATTATATTTCAAAAGAGTTAATGAATTGATGGAAGCCTTCATTTCTTTCAACATCTCTTTCATCCCAAGGGATAAAAATAAAAAGGCAGATTCATTAGCTTTGGTGGCCTCAGCATCGAACCGAGATGATGTTCAGAGCAAAACATATTTTCAAGTAAAAAGAATATTCCTACCTTATGTACATGACAATCAAGAGTATTTACAAGTATTTGAGAATGATGAAGAATTGGAAAAAAAATTGACGAATGATGATGAAGATGAGGATAAATACATAACTATTGTCCCGATGAATTGTATTCAATCTGAGTCTCTTTTTACAAGAGATGGTCATGCTAAAAACCTCCTGGAAGAAGTATCGCTCCAAAAAGTCCAAGAAACAAGAAATATTAACATTGGAACTAATAGTTCCCCAAAATATGTCAATTTCGGAGTTGATTGCACAATTGACGAAGTTGATAAATATGTCGCACTATTTAAAGAACATCTTGATGTGCTCGGATGGAGTTATGATGATATGAAGGCATATGATAAAACAATATTTCAACACATTATTCCCTTGAGAGAAGGGGCAAAGCCTGTCAAGCAGAAGAAAAGGATAATGAACCCCGAATTATAACCACTGGTAAAGGTTGAATTGGAAAAATTGAAGAAAGCTGGAATAATATACCCCATTAGACATTCTAACTAGATTTCAAATCCTGTGATTATGAGAAAAAATACTAGGGAGATTCAGATGTGTGTAGATTTCAGGGACCTTAACAAATCAAGTGTAAAGGATAATTATCCTTTGCATAACATGGAATTTCTTCTCCAACAAGTCACAAGATCAGCCTGCATGTCCATGTTAGATGGTTTTTCTGGGTATAATCAAGTTATTGTTGCTGAGGAAGACAGAGCAAAGACATATTTCATAATACCTTGGGAGACATATGCATATGGTCAGATGCCCTTTGGTTCAAAAAATTATGGAGCTACATTTCAGAGGGCTATGGATCATGATTTTGAGGGATTGATAGGAAAATTCATGGTGGACTACCAAGATGATTTAACAATACACTAAAAAATAAGGAGCGATCCAATTCATCACATGAGGAAATTTTTTGACAGGTGTATGTTATATGGTGTTTCTTTAAATCCAAAAAAATGTTTATTTGTTGTAACTAAAGGCAAACTATTGGGTCATATTGTGTGCAAGGAAGGAATCTATATCAATCTGGAGAGAGTTAAAGCTATAAATGAACTCAACCCCCCATCATCTAAGAAGGGAGTTCAGTCATTTTTTGGCAAAATCAACTTTGTACGAAGATTTGTCCCTGACTATGAAAGTATTGTGAAGCCGATCAATTCATTGTTGAAAAAGGACCAAAGGTTTGAATGGACCATGGATACACATGAAGCTTTTAATAATATCAAAAAGGTAATCACTACAAATCTAGTCCTCATTAGCCCATATTTTCAAAGAGACTTCATCATTTATTCATACGCTACATAAACTGTTGTGGCATATGTTCTTACTCGGATAAATGCCAAAGGTGAAGAATTTCCAATTAGTTTCATGAGAAAGACCCTTCATGATTATGAATTAAGATATTCAAAATTGGGGAAGCAAGCCCTATCTCTTGTAAAAGCAGTGACGAACATTCGGACTTATATATTAAATTCTCATGTCACTGGGTATGTTCCATCCTCTCCTGTGAAGATGCTTTTAAATCAACAATTGAGAGAAGGAAAATGGGCAGACTGGCTAACAAAGATTTAAGAATATTATATAGAAATTAATCCTTTAAAAGCAGTTAAAGGGCATGATTTATGTAAGCTCATTGCAAATAGTGATTCTTTGGATGGAGTAATTTCGATTTCAGTAGGAGAACCCATGGTAGTTTCAGAATGGTATAAAGATATTATATTCTACTTAAGGTCTGGACAATTTCCAGTCACCATGAACCCTAAAGAGCGAAGAACATTGAAAATGAAGTCAAATAAATATGTGTTGATTGTTGATATATTGTTCAGGAGGAACTATGATGGCATGTTGTTTAGAAGTATTGATGAAAGGAAAGCTCAAGAAATGATGAAAGAATTCCATGAAGGTATATGCGGTGGACATTTTGCGCCTACTGCCACGACCCATAAAATAATAAGAGCTAGGTTTTATTGACCATCAATTTTTAAGGACTCATATTCTACCATAAGGAAGTATGTATATTGTCAACAATTTTCAGGAAAAATGAAATAGTATGCAATGCCATTTATCTGTAGAAAAACCATTTTCCCAATGGGGACTCGATGTTGTTGGACCAATAAATCCAAAATCAAGCAAAGGACATACATATATCCTCACCGCTACAGATTATTTTACAAAGTGGACAGAAGCAGTAGCATTAAAAAGGGTTGATTCTGAAGAGTTGATTAAGTTTCTCAAAGATAATATTTTGTCAAGGTTCGGTGTCCCAGAAAAATTCATTGCTGACAATGGCTCAATTTTCATTGGTTCAAAATTTACAGAATTTTGTGGAGAATATGGGATTGTTATGGGGCAGTCATCAAATTATTATCCACAAGGGAATGGTCTTGCATATTCCACCAATAAGACACTCATTCAGATATTGAAGAAAATTATTGATAAGAACCAAAGGAATTGGCATTTGAAATTGATAGATGCTTTTTGGGTGAGCAAAATGACTCTGAAAGATAGCACTAGGATGTCTTTGTATAAGTTGGTTTATGGGAAAGAAGCAAAAATTCCAATTAGCCTTGAGCTAAATTTCGTTACTTGTGTAGTTAATACAGAGGATGCAGAAGATAGTTCACCTATGCAAAAGAGAGTGAACCAATTATTGAAATTGGAGGAAGAGCGAAGTAAATCCTTGAATAGAGCTTCTCAAAGACAACAAAGTATCAAAAAACATTTTGATCAGAGAGCAACCATAAAGAATTTTCAAAAGGGTGAACTGGTGTTACTCTGGAACAAAGCTAAGGAGAAACCATCAATGCACACAAAATTTGAAGCACTTTGGGTTGGACCATATATCATTGAAAAGATCTTGGGTTTTAATGCTTATATGCTCAAAGATATGAAGGGCAAAATGTTAATGTTGCATGTTAATGGGCAACATTTGAAAATTTTCTTCGCCTAAAATTTTCTCATTTCCTTGTACATAATTTTTATTTATTTATTTTGTACATCCTTGCCTTTCGACCCCATAGCCCAAAGGATAAAAGCATCTTGTCATGAAGATTTTGGATTCTTGACAACCCACAGGGGGTTATCATCCCATAGTTGGAGCCCGCTATTGAGACGATTGTGTGCTTCTTTACTTTCCTTCCACGTTCTATATTCCCTACTTCTTTATTCCATTTCTTTTCCCTCTTCTACAACTCCCCTCATTCCATTTTTCTTTTATCCATTCTTTTCTCCCTTTCTGGTTACTATACTTAGTCATATTTCAGTGTTCGCGGGTTCACGAGTTGGCGGGCCTTCATTTCCACCCACTTTCTTATCTCATAATTTTGTTTTAACACTCAGCCATTTTTCAGTTTCGCGGGTTCGAGCCCTCATCCTCCATTTTTCATGACCTTCACTTTGCACCCCAAATTCTGTTATCTATATTTGGACCATCATCCTTGTTGTGGGTGTCGAGCTCCAAAGTATTTTATTCCTCTTGCATGCGAGTTCGACCGACTGTTCTTCTACACTCAGTATATTTTTTATCATCTATACAACCGCGGGTTGGCAGGTTCATGAAAAGTTTTATATTCAAACTCTCTCTTGTTCATCCCCGCCATTTTGTTGCTTTCCCAATACACATTAAGTGTTGTTTAATGATAACAAATGTTGTGCAGGCCCCAAAAAGATCGTCATTAATGGCGAAAGGCTCGAGGAATTACTCGTTAAATATTCATTTGCCAAGGGATTAAATTATCATTATCTTTCTAAAAATATTTATTTGAGATTATTATCCAGCTAAAGAAATAGTCCCATCAACCTATGGCAACATCATCTAGACAATAGTTTTGTGGCGATACTCTGAATATTTTTGGTCGTGAAGACAAGAACTTCTAGTGGTCAAGAGCATATTTGTATTATTCCTCTCCTCTTGCACAAAAAGATGTAATTTAGGCATCTGGAATCGCTCGTTTTGGGTGTGTTCATGAGGTTTTTTGTTGTAAGGAACTCGTTGCATGGTGTGTGGACAAGTACGTACCAAGTCAAAGAATTATGAAACTCTAGGATCATTCTCCGATTTCTCTTTCACCTCAAATTTTTCACAAGATGTTAAAGCTTCCAGAGTCGACTCTTACTTTCAAAGTTGAAGACTGCAAAGAATTATTGAAGAAACACAACAATGGGCTTGACCTCTTGCTGAAATATTTGAAGAATCATGCATCTGTCCCATAAGACATAACCAGAATCCAAGTTGAGTCTTTTAAAAACCCTTATCGAGAAATTGCATGGCTATTTACCAGGTTGATAGGTTAGGAAAACACTGTCTCTATCTCTCGCATGATTTTATATATTTTGTATTTTACATTATAGGAACAAGCCATTTTTTTATTGGGGAAAACTCATTTCTATAGAAATCTCGTCCCAGTTATCACACTATAAAAAGGAAAAAAACAATATTTATGGTCTCTTATTTGATATTTGTTATTGTGCATTGTTGTAAATTCCCAAACTTAACCATCAGTAAGAGGGTGAATTGTGAAACATATCCAGTTACCTTTTGGTATCAAGCATTATGGAGACAAAAGACCCCTCCGTTTTTCTATGAAGTTTATAATAATTTTGTTTTAGTCTTCAAAAAGCTTTTGTTGGGCTAAAACACTTCAAGGATATGTGATCAAGCTACCAGAATTTTAGAGAAAAAGGGGACAATAGAAAAAATGGAGAATCACAATATCATAAGGATATTTTGCTCGAAAGAGAATCATTTTTTTTCTCCCGTATCATGTATCTAATAAATTATTTATTACAGAGGTGGCAAGGCAATATAACGTCTGGGTACATTTTTTACATGAAAAAAGGAAAAATCAATTTATTCCCCTGCCATGGAATATTGGAGAGTTCATGTTCAGAAATATAAATAAAATTGACGAATTTGCAAATCATTTTAACAATGCGAGTTTAAAGTATGTTGAAATGATCAAAGGTTTTGATCCAAACCAAATCTTTGTTGGACACATGATTTCAGTGGGGTTCAATAACTCTTTCATTCAAACTATCTTGAACGAAGAAGAAGAGGGTAACAACCAAAGCACTCATGTACATAATGCTAGCGATTTAGAAACATTACTTAGCAGTAATGATTTTTACAAGAAAAGGGTAAAAGGTCCCAATGAAAGAAGTGCTCAATCTCCAGTTGTTACTCCCAAGAATACTGCATCCAGGAGAAATGCTCTAGCGGCCCACCCAGTTAAAAAGGTTGTCAACAATAGTTCTAGTTGAGGGGGAGAGAAGAATCCTCCCCCTGGAAAATTGAGAGTTCACACAAGTTTCCCATGAAAAAGAAAAGAAAAAAATTAGTGCAAGAGGAAGAAGATAATCTTATAGAAAATGACATCCAAATATTTTCTTTCGAGGATATGGAATTATAAGAGCTTATTGAAAAAATATTTCCTGCAATAGAACAACCAGAAAATATGGCTCACAAAGATTATTTTTTGGAAGTCATTGGAAATGAGACCTTTAGTGAAGAAGAATCCTTCACTTTTCAAAGTGTTGTTTTTGATAAAGAATACAAAAATTTGATTGTAGAAAGAAGTGACTAGAAGAATGAAAAGGGAAAGGCCCGCTCAGAGGTTGACCTAAAGGATATGTGACCGTCCCAGATTTCCAAAATCCATAGGGCAACCGGGGATGCACTCGACAACTCTATTTATGGTTTAGAGGATGAAAATGCCAAATTAAAGGAGAAGATCAAAGAATTGGAAACTGCCTTGATGCCTCTTCAAAACCTGGCCAGTGATTTGATAATGGTTAAACCAACTACACCTGGTATTAAATTAAAGGGATCTTCCATTTTTCTCACAATGGTCCGAAGTTATGTTGAGAAAAATATTTAAAAGAGAATGTCATTTATAATAGAAGCATGGGAGGTATCAAAAAATATTGTTTCTTTCGGTTCAAGGGCACATGCATTTCATGAATATCTCCAAGTTGATTTAAAGAATGAAGAAGGATTCTACACAAATATTGTTTTACCATTTGGGATAAAAGTCTCAAGCATGACAGAATATAAAAGGAGAGAAGAGGATCTGCCTTCTCCAAGTCGAATTAAACAACTGAATGCATGTTGGAAAGAAAAGATCAAGAATTTTAATAACATTGTACAAGCATGCAGTGAAGCCATAGTGAAAAGAGAAGAATTATCCAGAAGACTCACAAAGATAGATCTAGCAGGAAGCATTGATGAGGTGCAAGATCCTAAGATAATTCTCAATTCAATGTTTATGACAAGGCAACAATTTGATGAACAAGTGGAGATATTAAAAGGATTATCGATTAAGAAATTTAATGGCATAATTGAATATGGCAAAGAAGAGATAGATAATTGGTTGGTTGATTATTCTATGAAAAATCAAGATATTGAGGAGGCAATACATGGCATTTCTCATGACCTAAGAGATTTAGAAGGTGAATTATTTAATATCAAAGTTAGGCATGAAATAAATGTTACGCCAATGAAAAATTACATTAAAGATTGGTCTAAGAAGGAAATTGATAAATTAACTAAAGAAGGCCAAGAAACAACAGTTGAGATGGTTCCTATAACCACCAACGAGGAAAATAAAAGGATAGAAACAAGCAAGTAAAAAAGAGGAGAGACCATCATAGTAAGTTTATGTTGATCACATCTTGCTTTCTTTATCACTTTTTCATTCAATTACTCTGCTTCTTTGACTAGAAAGGTTTAACCAAATTCTGATAACTTCTTCCTGTCTTCTTTCCAGGTCTTGCTACTCTGTCATCGCCCACCATATTCTCTCCACAACTTACTTCTTGTTTATATTTTCTTTTATGGTCCACAGAAGCCCCAATCCCAGTCCTCTGGACAAACGCATTTTAATTTCAAAGCTTTGTAATAGACTTTAATATTTCTCAGAAATCCCAAGAGAACTAATTCAGGATCAATTTTGACGGTGTTTTATAACTCTGAGTTTTGAGTATAAAATATTTGAGATTGATCTATCATTTTCTTCATTTGAGATCCACAAGTGTTTACTCTATCAAAGTTCTCTTATGCGTATGGACCACTTTCTTTTATTTTTATGTGATCAAAAATATTTAGTTTAACTATGATGGATCTGAGGAAAATTTGCTTATCATTTTCAAATATGTGATGCGTGAGATTCCTGGTCATCTCTCATGAATTCTCTTTAAAAATAAAACATTTTATTTTCTGCAACCTTTATATTTCTTAGAATAACACAGTGGACTTTCTCAAGTCCTATATTATTTTGAAAATCTAGAATTGAAAGAGTATCATAAAATAGAGAGGAATACCACCTCTATAAAAATGTAGGGGGATTTGTATCCCCGTGAGGTTGTTGTTTCGGTCCTGACGGATTCAAGCGTCAACAAGGCCATGCTTTGACATGGTGGGAGAGTGATGCAATAAGCAGAGCACTAGGAAATGAGCCACCACTGACTAATTGGGAGGTGTTCAAGGACATGATTAAATCTCAAATTTACCCAACAGGATATGAGGAATACCAACAAATAGTATGGAATTAATTCAGGCTGAGGCAAGGACAAACAATGCAAGAATTCACCACAAAGTTTAGGAAGAGATCAATTCAGATGGGAATCTCTCTCAAAATTCCAGACATCTTAATCAAGTATTTGGGAGCATTGTTACCTCAAATTCATAGACAACTAGTGTTGTTTATAACAAAGACGATTGATGAGGCCAATATTCAGGCACAATACCTCGATGGAGAAAAGTGGAAGCAACAAACAGGTATGCACAAGCAAGAAAAACCCCCAGACTAGCAAAAAAGGAAGAAAAACAAGAATAAGTGGAATGAGAAAAAGATCGTGGTAGCAATGCAAGAAGAAAGACCTCTGATCCAACAATGTAAATGATGTGATCGAAAGGGACAGAATGAGGAGAAATATTGGAAATTACATGCCCCAAATATTTCCAAAAGAATAAAAAGAAAGCATTGATATCGGTTGATGCTAAGTAATGGGTGGATAGCACCTCAAACCCGGAAGGGAAGACTGATTGCACTAATATTCAGAAATAGGTAGCATTAGTTGGTTGTGGCCACAAGGAGGTGAAGGCAACGACTGAAATTTTTTGCATTAAAATCCACATGAACTTGAACATGGTGGATTGTTTGTTTGATCCCATATCACAATCCAACTTGATCTTTTCACAACTAGTTTGGGCTAGAGACTCAAGATCATCCGCATCCTTACCCCCTAGGTTGGGTAAGGAAATTGAAGGTGAGAAAGCAATGCAAATTTAATTTTTCCATCAATCAAAACTTTGTTGATGAAGTAGTTATAGATGTGGTCCCTCTAGATATATGTAAAGTCATATTAGAAATCCCATACTTGTACATAAGGGATGCCATTTTTAGAAGGAGAGCAAACCAGTATAGGCTAGCTAAGGATGGAAAAGTGTATGCCATAAATGCACACAATGACAAAGATAAGCTCTCTTTGATCGATGCTCATCAAGATAGAAGAATTATGGGAAGTACAAAGAGTTTGTTTTGTTGTTCTTGAGAGAAGGAAAGTAGCAAGGAGAAGGCAACAAGTTGGAGATGAAGACATCCTTGGAGCAGTTGTTGGAGCAAGGAGTCATCAGACCCAGTACATCGCCATGTGGTTCTCCCATCATCATATACAACAAACAACATTTGAAGACTTGAAGTAGAAAATGAGTGATGCTTGAGTCATAGCCATGCCAAATTTGCAGTGACCTTTTAAGCCAGAGACTGATGCTAGTGCATATGCATTGAGAGTAGTACTCATGCAAGGATGAAGGCATGTGTGCTACCATTTAGATTTGTTTCATGGATTATTACTTGACTACCACACATATGATGAGGAGCTCTTTTTTATTGTACTGGAAAAGAAGAAATGGAAGCATTACCTCTTGGGAAAAGAGACTATCATACACATGGATCATCACCCCCTTCAATATCTATAGAGTCAAAGAAAGATGAAGCAAGCGAGGCATTACATGTGGTTAGGTTTCTTGCAAAAATTTCATCTATTGATTAAATACAAGAAAGGAGCCACAAATAGGCTAGAGCGAGACATGCTCTCTTAACCACCACTGTAGAAGATTGCAACATTTGGGATGATAATGAAGCTTTAGCCTTTCACTCATGAACTTTTGAGTGAATATTATGAGGGAGATTAATATTTTAGAGGATTCTATAAGTAGCTGAAGGAGAGGTCGGTCGTTGTCATGGGAATAAATGAATACCACCTCCAAGAGTGATTATTGTACAATTTGGATAAATTATGCATACCTTGGGACAAAAGAGTTCAGTTGATGCAAGAAGCACACACTTATAGGGTTGTTGGTCATTTTGGAATATCAAAGACAATGGAAAATATACAACGATATGTGTATTGGCCAAATATGCAGGAGTAGGTGTCGAAGTTTGTTAGAGGCCATGCTCTTTAGAGCACCAGAAGGCTCAGCAACTAGAAACTTGGTTTGTACATGCCATTGCCAATACCAAGCAGGCAATTGGAGAGCATCTCCATGAATTTTGTTGGAGGTTTTCCTATGACTTGTAGAGGCCATGAATACTTGTTCATTGTGGTATACCACTTCAACAAAATGTGTGTGCTCATTCCTTGTAAGAAGATAATCTTTGGATGAGAGGCAATTGAACTATTCTTCAGCCATGTTTGGGTACATTACGGATTGCCAACCTCCATCATATTTGATTGGGACAATAGGTTCTTGGGTAGATTTTGGACAACACTTTGGGAAAGAATGGATACCAAGTTGAATTATTCAATCACTTTCCATACTCGGACTAATGGAAAAACCGAGGTTGTGAATAGGATGTTGGTGAAGTTGTTGAGAGGTTACAATAACAAACACCCAAAGACTTGGGACAAGAAACTAGTCTACATTCAACACTCCTACAACAGAGCACTCCATTCTTCCACCAATAAGTCTCCTTTCAAGACTTGTTTTGGTTATTTATGTCCTTCACCATTTGATATTGTGTATGGATAGCGGAAGGAAGAAGAAGGGATTCAAGGAGAAGAAAAAAAGGCAAGCACATTCATGGACAATATCAGGCAGATACATCTAATGGTTCAGGAACTGCTCGAGAAGAGCCAATGGTTGTACAAAGCTAGGCATGATCAACACAGGGAGGATCACAAATTATGTGTTGGAGACAAGGTGTGGCTTTATCTCTGCAAGGAATGATTGCACGAAATAATAAAGAAACTCAAGCCCCTTATATATGGACCATTTGAGATCATTGAACAAGAGTATGAAAATGCCTTCAGGATAAAAATTCCACCTTATATGTAGATCAACTCAAAGGTGAACGTGGGATATTTGAAGTTGTTCGAACCCTCCATGTTGGATGAGGAGGATGAGCGTCATGTTCTTCCTATTGTGAAATACCTTGCACCTCATGGTCTTGAGGAGTTGAAGGAAGACACAATTTTACAACACAAGGTTTGGGCAAATAACAAAGGACAAGAAGAAATGTGGTAGATTGGTCTCAAAGGACAGACTACAAGGAAAGAAAAGTGGTATGAGAGGAACCAGATTGCAAGCAAGTTCCCTCATCTGTCCTTGGCATATTTTGGGGACCAAAAACATCCAAATGGGGAGGTGTGATCTAAATCAGATCTTATAAGAACAATTGGCTATCGACACATGCTCTAAGATGATCAACACAAGTGAAGTTTAAGGCTATGGATGAAGGAGGAGATCAACTAGTTGGTGTGTAGTGCCCCATGCCATCTTGATCGATGTCCATTTTTTTAAGTATTGTATATAAAGTTGGGTAGTATATTGTTGTACATAAAGAAATAATGAGACTTTCATGAGACCTTTTCAATGCGGGAAAAAAAATAAACAAACAAAGAAAACAAGTATAAATGGATTGGAGAGAAGTTGAAGCATTGGGAACGTCCAAACTTCCAGCTATCCTCCCAATCGACTCAATCATCTATATCATGTTTCCCCATAATGAGAATGGGGTTCTTTGGCCATGAATGGTGTAAAGAGGCTATCGAGATGTCACTGAGGAGCATAAAGATGAAACATAGAGCATGTAACTTTCCCATTGTTGAATAATAAAGAGCCTGGCCAAAGACAAAAGAATGTAGGTTTTCCCGTTTGGGTTTCCAGGGTAAATTCTAAGTTATGTGTGTGTTTGTCGTATTTGAATTTCGATGTTTATGGGTGGAAATGTGTGCATTGTAATTCAATGAATGGTTAATGGAGGGTATTGTAATTTAATGGTTGTATGTGTATTGTTTAGCAAATAGTACTTCATGTCAATTATGGATTAGCTCATTTTATATGAATATGGTCCCCATGGGTCGGTAAACTAATCCAACAACTCTTTATCCATGCCCCTACATCCATTTGGTAGTTGGAAACCGAGGACTTTTTTTTTTCAAGCCATTGCTATTTACTTGGGGATTGCTAATTTTGTTTGAAGAGTCGTTGGGGGTTTTCTCTCACTCCCGGAATCTATTTCGCTGCTACATGGTGTCCACACTTTTCTCGTAGGTCGTGCATCACATTCTCGACATTTCTGAAGCATTTTACTTTGCCCACAAATAATATACAAACCATACTTTACAATCTGGTGTTGTCTGAATAGTTATTATTTTCGGGACATTTTCTCTGTTGTTGAATATAAAACTCAACTTCCAAACATTTTTTATTTGTTGTGGGTTACCAAAATCGCCCCTAAGCATTTTTATTTTCCTTGGGTTACCAAAATCATCCTCCAAAGGTTTTCCCATGCCGTTGGTTGTCAAATTCTCCCTTCAGACATTTCCCCCAACTATTGGTTACCAAATTCAACTTTCATACAATTTCCCTTCATGACTAGATGTCAAATTCACCCTCTGAGTTATTCTCTTCATTGTTGGTCGACCCAACTCATCCCTAAGAATTTCAACTTTTTCATTGGTCTTTTTCCTCTTCCTCGTTTGGTCGACGGGAACTTCCCTCTATTCAACTCGAGTTTCATTTGGTCGATTTGTATTCCTTTCTCAACCAAACATGTGTATATTCGACTTCCTTGTTGTTTTTGGATGACTCGGACTCTTGGTAGTCGATTGACTTCTCTTTGGTTGACTCAACTTCGAGGCAGTCAAATTCCTTGTCTATTTGGTTGACTCATCTTCTAGGTAGTCGACTTGTTTATTATTTGGTCAACCCGACTATTGGATAGTCGACTGGTATGTCTCCTAGTTGACTCAACTTTGGATTAGTTGGTCGAAGTTTCCAGGGGCTGATGAGAGCATAGATTATGTTGGATTGTAGAGGATTATGTGTTGGTGAGACATATAAGCTATAAGCCTCCCATTTACAGATCACCTTCATACACAAATGACTTAATCTCTCACTGAGCCACGGTGGCTCAGGTGGTAGAGCTATCCATTACCAATCCAGTGGCCCAATCATTCTTTATGCACTCATTATATATCTTTTAACTGTCACATCATTCAAACCAAGTCAATTATATTCCATATCTCTAGCTCTCCTGAAATGCAACATCACTATATTGCTAGCATAGGATTTCTTGTCAAACTGACTCATGATACATGTGAGAAATAGGGGAGATGCTCCAGCTATCAAGGTGAATGCTCAATGCCACTCCTGGACCATGAGTGAATGAGGAAATTAGAGCAGAGGTTATAATTGACCCAAGGTGTCGAATCATGGGGCGTCCAGGAAACAAATAGGGAATTATTGGAGTGTCTTGGAGATAGGTTTAGGGCATGGAATATTGAGGCATTACACCAAACACTTAGAGAATTAGGGTTAGGTTTTTCACACATAAAACTATAAATAAAACATAGTGTGGCTTATCAACAAGCTAGGGTTCACACGTTGCACTTGGACAATGAAGAGTGAGTGTGTGGGGTATCTCCTCTAGCTAGAGTTCACACTCAAACGTTTGGACATGAGGAAACAAGGTGCAGGTTATCTAATCGTAAGAATTTGAGTGTACACACGTTGAGAAACAAAGGAACAATGGGTGGTGTGGCTAGTTGTTGGTGTGAAGTAGTGTGCAGTTTAGACAATGAAAATAATTCATGGGCAACATTGAACAATAGAGTGGGGTCATGGGGGATATTACACAACTATACCAAGTCGTGAACAACAAATAAATGAGATGTGGGATATCGAACTCTCAAAGTATGTCTTGGTAGAGGAGAAAAATTATCAAGCCAAGATTAGATGCTCCCAAGAACAAACCAAACAACCCTCTAATGGTTTCACATGCCCAAAAAGAGAAAACAGTGCATAGGCACTTCAAATCATTAACTAGATAATAAGAATTCACCTCATAGAGAAAGAGAAACCCCCATGAGAGAGAAATATGGTTTTAAGAAGTTCTCAAACAACTCTAGAAAGATGACCATGGATCTTCCCTCGTCCAATGCATTCAATGGTGGAGATTAACTAGTTGTTGGGTAAGCACCAATTAACCAATAATATTTGTGAAATCCTCTCACACAATAAAGTAAAAAAATATGCAGCAAGTAACTCTACCTCCATTCATTAAGAAACAAAGAAGCCATTTAAAAATATACGCAACATACTTCATAAAATACATCAAAAAATTTAACCATAGCACACAAAGGAAAAACATAACACATTAAGCCATGGTTTTTACCCTGGAACCCAATTGGGAAAACTAGTCTCGAATGGTGCTCAGTATTCTTATTTCTACAAGTTTGGACACAATGCTCTCCTCCTCCTTGGAAAAAAATCCCTTTGAGAATGATTGAGAGTGGAAATAGAGAGAGATATGGGGTAAGGGAAGGCCAAAAACCATGGCTCTTCACTTACCATTCCTTATCCTTCTCTCCTATTTGTTTCCTTATATTTTAATCATTTTTCTTTAACTTTTCTCTTACATCCTTATTTGGCTTATTCAACGTTAACCTTGCATTGTTTTACATGGTTGACATAAAATTGGTTGATTTTCAATTTGTTTTGAAGTACTAAGTCTTATCTATTTTTCAGTCTATATCCATTTTGGATCACACCTCCCCATTGAAAGGATTTCCAGTCTCCAAAAGCTCAATGAAACCAATTTGGATCAGTGTTGTCTACTTCTCTAGAATGTGGCTCTGACGATGGCTCATGGCTACAAATTTAGCTCTAGCTCATGGCTGTAGTTATTGTCTCTTGTCCTCATCTCTGGCTCTGGATATGGTTCTAGCTCACTTGTTCCCACAATGCAAAAATATTCTCGTTGACTCTCAGCTCTTAACAATCTCCATATCTGAACTCTCGACTCAACATCCATTCCCATCTCCCTCTTTGCCTTGGAGATAGTCCATCTTGGAAATCATGAAGCTAAGCCGAATGTTGGTGTTCTTTTTCAGTGTGGTCCCATCTTGTTTCCATCACATAGAAATCCTATGAAAGGAAGTGTGGTTGCCTTCTTCAACTAGGATTAGTTTCTCTCTGACATGGAAACAACTCTCAAGTGCTTTCACATGCTTGCACGCAGCCCATGGATTTCTCAAGAACTCCTCTAAGGTCATTGAACTCTATGCACCAATATTCGACTTATCCATGATGGGGTTCTTCGGATGCAATACCGTAAACAAGAATTGGGTTGTGGCTACTATCATCGTCAACTTGCTTTCCTTCTTATTTTTTTTGCTACTCTCTTGTGTTGTTATCTATCCTTGGAAAACTTCTGCCACTTGGACTGGAGATGCATGCAACTCTTAATCTTCCTCAATCTTCACTCTCCACACCCTTCTCCTGGTTGTGTGGTGTCTGGGGTGAACCTCTGGATGAAGTCACCAACACTTTTCTTCCTAGTGACCACTCAAATTGCAATGGTGTCAAAAGTTCTTTTTGTTGCTATAGTGACTTATTGACATCCTCCTCCTCTCCATGTGCCTCTAGGTATGTTGCTGGATCAAAGAAGTCTTCTTTCCATTCCTCCTTTGGAAATGATATCTGCTATGGAATGTGGCTTGCTTCTCCCAACAAGCTTCCTCAATGTGGTCATTCTTTCCACAATGTGAGCATGTCTCTGCGTACAAACAACTATCTATGGTATGGCCTCTCTTCTTATAGCAATGGAAAACAAAAAATGTCTTGTTTGACTTAGATCTCGTGGTATTCTTCTTCTTTTTTCTCACTAATTGGTTTTTTTCTTTCTTTGAGTGCAGATGTAGGCTAAGTTTTCCTCCTCAATGGCGCTCTCCTTCAATCTACCACAAAAAAGTTGAGGTGGTAGTGGACTGCCACATTCATTTACCACTCATGAACAAGATCATCTCATTTGGTCTTTGAATCTTACAAACAATTATGAGCCCAAGATAGGATATAAATCCCTTGGTATTTAGGGTAACCACAATCCACAATCCTGGTGGTTGAGGCTTCTATGGAAATTCAAATTCCCATCCAAATAATAAATCTTCATGGGATTACCAATAAACCATAAAGCCTTAATATGGTACATCCCTAAAAAAATAAGTTATGGGGGTCTAGGTTAGTGGTGTCTCTGTAAAGTTCACTCTAACAAAAACTCACATTTAATTATGACTTGTGCTTATACTATAGAAGTCTAGTAGAAAGTAGATCACTTGATTGGTTTGAACAATGCTTGGAAGGGTGTTGTGCCAAGCACTACAACCCTACATTTCCCTTGTATTTCACTTGTAAATTCATTTTCGAAATGGAGCCCCTTTCATTTTTGACTTGATAAATCCTTCTCCAACAACCTCGTTTTCTTAGTTCTGAAAGATCACCCTTCTTTTCCCCCTTACTTCAATCGTCTTCTCTCAGAAAGAAAAGACACTTTGAAAAAATTCTTTCAAGAAACAAGGTTTTTTTTTTTCGACAAGTTAACGTAAACTCCTCCAATGTACATCAAAGGAGTTATCGTCAACTCCTCCGATGTATATTGGTGGAGTTCCTCCCAACTCCATCGATAGATTCGATTAAGTTACTTAAAACTCCTCCAACGCATCGGAGGAGTTAACATTAACTCCTCTGATGTCATCAGAGGAGTTACCTCCATTTGCTCCTACCGAACTGACATACTTAGTGTTAAGTCCTTTGATTTACATTGGAGGACTTAACCACAACCCCTCTGATTTAAACGCACTTACTGGCATTTAATGTTTTTCCCCCACTCCGCTTATATATAACCCCCCTATGTTCGTTTCAACATTTCAACAAATGCTAAGAAGAAAAGGAACGATCTTCCAACTGGAACTCGTCGAGTCTCAGCCCCAACACCCTTGGCCAACAAAAACTATCCACATGTATTGGGAATCCCATGTAAGACTTAAGCCTTCCACCTATCTTTTTGTTGTTAAGTTTAGGGTTTCTATTAAGGCTAAGTTTATTTTTGTTTTTCAATTTTTATGATTGTCTCTAAAACCCCAGAATTTACCCTCTCTTATTACTTTCGCTACAACTTTCTACTTCACCCTTCTCTAACTCTTCCACGACTTTATGTTGTTGGTCAGTTTACACAGGGCTTGGTTTTGTCATTAATGTCAAACTTAAATCCATAAGACCGAGAGAAGCAGTTGCACGGTGGTTAGTTGAGAGTTCCTTCGGAACTAGGGAATTCAAAAAGGAAGGAGCGCGTAGTAGTAGAGAATGGATCTCGGGCGTTAGATTCGAGCGCGGGGCCCAACTTTCGTCAGATCCAGGAGAAACTGCACGTTCTTTAAAGTGAAAGGTGAAGTGAACTTATAAAATCCCGAAAGCAGGAGGACCATCCATCTTCGGGCAGGACATGTGGTCACAGATCAGCTTTTCCCTGACTGGAAAGTCAAAGAAAAGAGGTGTTCCAACCTCCAATATCGCAATACGTGAAATGCAAAGTCTCGATGAGATCATGACCGTCTGATCATGAAAGGTCGTGGGCCGTCGATTGGAGAAAATCGGATATCGGGGATCGCGACTTGGAGTGTCGAAACACTTCATCACAGGAACGTCGAAATGCGAAACGCCAAAATGCGAAATGCATTTTTGGCATAGGCAGTGGTTATTGTTGATGGTCATGTGAGAGGGAAGAGCTAGCATGAAGCTACACTCCATTTCGGGAATCACAACTTGGAGTGTCGAGACCCTTCAACACAAGATTGCCGAAATGCGAAATGTGAAACGCATTTCGATTAGCCTATGGGCATATGGTTTAGCACAAGTGTGTTGCCGAAGCGCTCAAGAGTTATTCTATGCTAAAAAGTCAAAACAAATGTATGTTCATCGAACGGTGCTGATTAAATATTTAAACTGGTCGTGTGGATATTGTTCTTCTTGATGCCTTGGCCGATGATGATCACTGTAAGGTAGTTATTCAGTTATTGTAACTGAATCTTCGAACCCTGAGGATTCTAGTGTACGCTATGAATGCATAGGGTAAATACGAATGAAATTGTGTGTGATAGTGGGGAATAATGGTAGAGCCGAAGCTCTAAAAAAAAACACAGAGGAGAAAATTAAAATTCATTTATGTAAAGTAAGATGAACTGAAATAAAATTATACAGGGACAGTGAGAAGAAATGATGAAGATAGGGCAAAGATTAAGGAGAGAAGACATATGCACAAATTGAAAAATCTAAGTGGTTTGGTCAAGAATGGATTCTGATATGAATATATAAACAGAGAGGATTTGAATGCTTAATCTTTGACAGAGAAGATAAAGAGTTGGTTTGCAGGTTCTTAGTGACAGAGAAGGATTCCAGGGTGGTAGGGAGGAGCAAGGGGAGACTGTAAAAGTCTCCTGTACAAGTTGGTGCTTGTACATCTGGGAGTTGTAGCTTCCATTCAGTAG
>ML784576.1:99566-131346 GCA_009831015.1 Picea engelmannii | reverse complement strand
AGAACCCTAGCTTGGATATTATTGTAATAGAGCTCTGCTCAACTGGAGGTTGCCCCCTCGAAGAGGCCCGTGAACATTGCTTTCAGATTCAAAGTGTTATTTATGTTGTTATTCTTATATCATTTCAGTGTTATTGTGGTGAAAGCTCTGGTTATATTGTTGTTATTCTGCCATTACTAGCATTTTATTTATGTTCTACATACATTTTATATCTGGTATATTACACACCTCAGCAAAATGGTGTTGTTGAAAGAAAAAACAGAACTGTTATGGAAATGGCAACAACAATGTTAAATGAGTCCAGATTGAATGACATGTTTTGGCCTCAAGCTGTTCACACCACTGTACACATCTTGAATAGAAGTTTGCTAAGAAACAATACTAATAAGACACCCTATCAATTATGGAAAGGAAGACCAACAAACATAAAACATTTTAGAATTTTTGGGAGTAAGCGTTACATTAAAAGAATTAATAAAGATCTGGGAAAATTAGACTCTAGAACTGATGAAGGCATATTGGTTGGATATTCATGTTCAAGAAAGGCTTATAAATGCTATAATTTCAGATTAAGAAAGATTGTTGAATCTATAGATGTAAGGTTTGATGAGTCCTCATTTTTGAAGTCCAAATCTAAACAAAATAATCAACAAATACATGAAATATATGACAAACATAAGATGAATGAAGAAGTAAGTGAAATAAAAGAAACTAAAGCTGTTGACAGTGAACAATTAATTCCTACTTTGATACAGGGCACAACTCCATCCAAAAGCATGACTCCATCAAATACTCCAAGCAAGAGAATACAGAAAAATCACCCTGAAGAATAGATAATTGGTGACTTAAATGCAGGTGTTGGAACAAGAAGCAGAAGGCAAGAATCCATCTCAACTCATGAATAGGTATCTTTAATTTCTCTTATTGAACCCAAAAGCATTGAAGAAGCAATTAAATATGAATACTGGATGAAAGCAATGAATGAAGAACTTAGTCAAATAGAAAATAATAAGACATGGGAATTGGTTCCTAGAGATTTGAATAAGAATTTCATAGGGGCTAAATGGGTTTTCAGAAATAAGATAGATGAAGCAGGTAAAATAACTAGAAATAAGGCTAGATTGGTTTGTAAAGAGTATGCACAGGTAGAAGGAATAGATTATGGAGAAACTTGTGCTCCTGTTGCAAGAATGGAATCCATTAGACTGATTCTAGCTTATGTCAGTTCTAAACACATTAAATTTTACCAAATGGATGTAAAGTCTGCATTTTTGAATGGTGATTTAGAGGAAGAAGTATATATGGAAAAACAAGATGGTTTTCAGGTACAAGAAGCAGAACGGTATGTTTACAGGTTGAAAAAGGCATTGTGTGGGTTGAAGCAAGCACCAAGGGCTTGGTATTCCAGACTTGACAATTACTTGAGGCAATAAGGATTCAGGAAAGGTAACACTGATAGTAATCTTTACATTAAAGAAGAAAATGATAGGCTGATCATTGTTAAGATATATGTAGATGATATCATTTTTGGTAGTGATGATGATAGGCTCAGTAAACAGTTTGTTGAAAGTATGCAGAAAGAGTTTGAGATGTCCACGTTAGGAGAAATGAAGTTTTTCTTAGGCTTGCAAATTACTCAATCTGATAAAGGTATTTCCATTTCTCAAACCAAGTATATCAATGAAATGCTTAAGAAATTTCAGATGGAAGATTCTAAACCAGTTGGCACTCCCATGGTTACTGGCTGTAAATTAAGTAAGTTTGATGATACTAAAGATGTTGTTCAGGCAGTGTACAGATCTATGATTGGTAGTCTTCTTTATGCTACAATTACAAGACCTGATATTATGCATGCAGTTTGTCAAGTTGGCAGGTTTCAGGCTTCACCAAAAACTTCTCATCTACTTGTAGTCAAAAGAATTTTTAGATATATTAAGGGGACAACAGAGTATGGTTCGTGGTATCCTACAGGTAATCAGCTTGATTTATATGCTTTCACTGATGTTGACTAGGTAGGTTGTGTTGATGACAGGAAGAGTACTAGTGGAGCATCATTTTTTCTTGGAGGATGTCTTGTAAGTTGGTCAAGTAAAAAACAATCAGCAGTGTCTCTTTCTACTGCTGAAATAGAATACATAGCAACTGCAGCTTGTTGCACTCAGGTTCTATGGATGAAACAGATGCTGGAAGATATACATATTCATTATGATGAACCTATACCTATCTTCTGTGATAATACCAGTGCAATTAGTATTTCTACAAATCATGTTATGCATTAAAAAACAAAGCACATTCCCATCAAATTTCATTTTCTAAGAGAGCAAGTTATGTCTAATGTTATTAAACTGGAATATGTTGGCACAAAGGATCAGATTGCAGATGTATTTACTAAACCTTTACCTAAAATGCAATTTGACAGTCTCGGGGATCAATTGGGGGTTTACCCTCTATAATTTCTTTTCACTCTCAAAGTTTGCAAGGGCTTCATAATAAAATCAGACTGCACAGGTTTATTGACTATTTTTATAGGGGGAGTTATTGTTGAAATGACACATCTTTACAGGTGGTTTTGATTGCTCAGGGGGAGTATGGTTGTTTCCTTTTCCGTGGATGTCAAAAGGGGGAGAAGAGATTTAAAGTTTGCCATCAATGCCAACGGGGGAGTTTGTTGGTCAGTTTGCACAAGGCTTGGTTTTGTCATTAATATCAAACTTAAATCCATAAGACCGAGAGAAACAGTTGCACGGTGGTTAGCTAAGAGTTCCTTCAGAACTCGAGAATTCAGAAAGGAAGGAGCGTGCAGTAGAAGAGAACGGATCTCGGGCGTTAGATCTGAGCGTGGAGCCCGATCATCGTCGGATCCAGGAGAACCTGCACGTTCTTTAAAGTGCAAGGTGAAGAGGGCTTATAAAATTCCGAAAGCAGGAGGACCATCCATCTTCAGGCAAGACACATGGTCACAGATCAACTTTTTGCTAACTGGAAAGTCAAATAAAGGAGGTGCTCCAACCTCCGATATTGTGATACACAAAATCACGAAACACAAAGTCCCGATGAGATCAGGACCGTCTGATCACGAAAGGTCGTGGGTCATCGATCAAAGAAAAGCAGATATCGGGGATCGCGACTTAGAGTGTCGAAACACTTCATCACGGGAACGTCGAAATGCCGAAATGCGGAATGCCAAAATGTCAAAATGCGAAACACTGAAATGCTGAAATGTGAAATGCATTTTTGGCGTAGGCAATGGTTATCGTCGATGGTCATGTGAGAGGGAAGAGCTAGCACGAAGCTACGCTCCATTTCGGGAATCACAACTTGGAGTGTTGAGACCCTTCGACACAGGATTGTCGAAATGTGAAATGTGAAACGCATTTCGATTAGCCAATGGGTATATGGTTTAGCACAAGTGTCTTGCCGAAGCGCTCGAGGGTTATTCTATGCTGAAAAGTCAAAACAAACGTATGTTCATTGAACAGTGTTGATTAAATATTTAAATTGATCGTGTGGATACTGTTCTTCTTGATGCCTTGGCCAATGATGATCACTGTAAGGTAGTTATTCAGTTATTGTAACTGAATCTTCGAAGCCTGAGGATTCTAGTGTATGCTTTGAATGTAGAGGGTAAATACGAGTGAAATTGTGTGTGATAGTGGGGAATAATGGTAGAGCCGAAGCTCTAAAAAAAAACACAGAGGAGAAAATTAAAATTCATTTCTGTAAAGTAAGATGAACTGAAATAAAATTATACAGGGACAATGAGAAGAAATGATGAAGATAGAGCAAAGATTAAGGAGAGAAGACATATGCACAGATTGAAAAATCTAAGTGGTTTGGTCAAGAATGGATTCTGATATGAATATATAAACAAAGAGGATTTGAATGCTTAATCTTTGACAGAGAAGATAAAGAGTTGGTTTGTAGGTTCTTAGTGACAGAGAAGGATTCCAGGGTGGTAGGGAGGAGCAAGGGGAGACTGTAAAAGTCTCCTGTACAAGTTGGTGCTTGTACATCTGGGAATTGTAGCTTCCATTCAGTAGGTGCTGAAGAAACAGAGGTATCAACCTCATCTGGGTTGTAGCTCAGATAAAATAAGAATGTAAAGAAAAGTTGGAGCTTGCCTTTCATTCATAAGAAGAAGAGGTTTTTCCCTTTTGGGTTTCCTTGTGAAAATCTCTGTGTCATTGTCTATTTATGTGAGTGCATATTAATTGATCTGAATGATTTGTAGCAAGACATATAGTAAAAGGCATAATTTTTGCTCATTGAGTAATCTGTTTTAAAGAAAAGAAAGAAATTTTGTCTAACTGATTCACCCCCCCCCTCTCAGTTAGGTTATCCTATTCAACATATGCCTCCCTTCCATTGGTTTCAATTTTTGTTATATCCTCCCTAAAGTCAAACCCTACTTTCCCTCGTCTCGACAAATCTAACACGTTAGCGTCGGATCCATTCTTCCACAGTGTCGAAGCCTTCCGATCCCAACCATACTATAGTGCAAACTTGTTGTTGCCCATGGTCCTTCAACCGGCCCTATGCAAAGCTCGATTCCAAAAAATTCCCCATTTCCGTAAACTTACCAGAGCCTTTGCCTTTAACTCCTATGATCGCATCGGAGGAGTTCAAATTAACTCCTTTGATGTGATCCAAGGATTTACCATGAATCTCTTTGATAATACATCAGAGAGATTTGAACTAACTTGGGCGATGTGCATCAAAACACTTGCCATTAACTCCTCTGATTTGTATCAGAGGAGTTAGCATTAACTTAGTCGATAACACATGGGATATTTTCAAATCAACTCTATTGATGACTTGTGGAGGCCTTCACATGAACTTCGTCAATCAACATCAGAGCACTTGTTGAAAACTCCTCCAATTTGCATTGGAGGAGTTAACTTCAAAGCCTCTGATTTTAGTGTTTGAGCACATTTTCTAGTCTTTTCCCCTCAAACCTTCACCAGGATGTTCACCATGCCCACTATAACTCTCTCGTCTTCAGATGATGAATCTCCACCCAACATTAACAACATTGATTCCTCAAGTATGTACCCTAAGAGACTTAAACAAATTATTTCTAAATGCATACGGTAGTCATAATATTTTTCTTACACTGTACCCATTTGCCACTCTGCAGGTATAAATATGTCCCCAAGAAAGAAAGTGGCTAGTAATAGGGCTACCATTGAAGCTTCTGGTAGTGGCAAACAAACTGAAGATGAACTAGAGGTAGATATTCTCGTTTATGATGACATCGCTGGTATCATTCAAAAATAAGGAGAAGCAGTTAAATGGGGCGAAGTATACCAAAAGTTCAAGAAGCAAAACCACGCTATCGATGCCAAGGATCAGGACGAGCTGAGGGTTTTCAGAAATATCAGGAAATGAGGAATATTCAAAGTTACAACCTGAGTTGTTGTCTTACCGTGCACCGACGCAATCTCCTGGATCGTAAAGAACATAGACCTAGGAAACAAACACGTTTGCAATGTTAGACGGGAACCGATAGCATCTTTCCAGCCTGTAGACTTAGCAAAATATTATCATTTGGAGAAGGGAACGAAGAAGCTAGACAACAATTTGCTTGTTGATTTCAAGCACACTGCCAAAGAATTGTACCCCAAATGGTACAATCCAAAAAAATAGTTCAAACACAGACCTAAAGAAGGCTACCCCATGACCACCTTGAGGAATCCATACCAATACATTGTGGCCATGTTATGTCGACTCTATGGAGAACAAGACGCGTCCCAATTCTCTTTCTCATATATGTCATTAATCTACTATTGATCAGACGAGTGGGAATCATTCAACTGGGGTGACATATTGTCTACAAATCTAGCCGAAGCTATCACAGTCATCTCTCAATCCTAACTAGGAACCTTCCCTAGTTTATGCATGGCCTCGTATCTACTGGATATTATGTGTGTGGCTCATCGGTGCCCCAAAATCGGATGGAAGTGGCAACCATCAGACCAACCAATCCATGTCGATTGTAAAGTGCTATGGGAGCATAAATATCAGACATAATATGAGAAAGTGTTTAAACATTTCATGGCTCCTTTATATGAGTTCATATTATTCTCTTCTCCATCGTGCATGACAGACAAGTAAATCATGGTAATCAAGAGAATCAGGGATGGGTTCCTCTTAGAACATGGCACTTACAAAATAATATATGATTCCACGAAAGATCCTTACCTCCTCCCACGATTTGTGCTAGATAGACTAGTTCTCCAGGAAGTAGCATATCAAACGGTAATACACAGAGTGGGAGGAGCCTTGTATCGAGCCAAGAAGGCTATATGTCCACCATTACCACTCTACATTGAGAACTACTTCTTCTAAAATACCAAGCAAGCACAGAAATAAGTAAATACCCCACTCTCTTACCACTTCAGAGAAGAAATATTTAGAAGACATGATCCAAAAGGGGTCGTAAAAGACTATTGCTACAAGGTAGGACTTCTATGGGAATACACTACGGGCATCTGGGATGAAGAAGAGGTCTACCAAAACGCACGTACTTATCAAAAAATGATCTTTAACAAAAGAGGCCAACCTATAGGAAGAATCGCAGACGAAGAAAAGGCAAAAGATGAATCTAAAAGGAAAGAAAAAAAAGAAACGGAGGAGAGGTCATCTCCCCCTTATGTTCCGATACATCTCGTTTTAATAGAAGGAGATGAATATATGATAGACAATAAAAGGAGAGAAAATGAAAAATTATCTAAGAAGAAGAATGATGCTTCCAAGAAGAAGAGAAAGCTTGAAGAGGAGAAGGACAAGGCTGAAGAAAAAGTGAAAGCAACTGCAGAAAAGAAAACAGTGGTAGATAAGGCAGCGAGATACGAAGCTAAAAGGAAGGCCAAAGCAACAACTGATAAATTAGTTGAAGAAGAGAGGCAAAAGAAAGATGTTGAAGCGAGAGACATCACTCAACCAATGGACATCGCCCTCCTTGAGACATCAACAATAGGCTGCCACGAGCACTCGGAATCCATTCACCGGTCAAGTTCTTAGACTCTAGACCCTGTTTCAATCAAGTGAAGTCCTTAATATGAGGAGCTTCACCTTTGACAATAATATTGGTAAGATCGTGTAGCAATAGATAAAGAAAGTGCCTACCACTCAAGGGTTGTCGATCTCAGTTCTCACACAAGTCCCCATGACTTGAGATGTAAGGGAAAATCCAATAGCCATTGCTTCAGTCAAAACTACATTCATGAATACTAACGATGAAAACATTTGGAGATTATGGCAGCCAAATGAAGAGAAAGAAGAAAAGATCAGAGAGCTAGAAGAAAGACTCCAACAAGTGAAAATAGATGAAAGCAGTATGTGAAATTTCAAAGCTAGTGTCGAGATGGTTAGGAGAGAATTAGAAGAGGCTATTATAGACATGTACACTCACTAACACCTCTTCTAGCAAACAGTTGCTGATCATAGAGCGGAAAAATCAAATACAAGCGAAACTGACTCAGTTCAACACAATCCGAGAGGGAATCAACGACATTGATCGATGGATTGAAAAAAATCTTGATGCACTAGTCGAGTTGTACTGACCATCGACATCAAAAAGGAAAACATGTGTGTATGCACTAGACCGTTGCCAACAAGAAGGGAAAATAGTAGATAAGGAGGTCACTAAATCAATTGCAATATGCTCAAATATACACAAAACTGCAAGGAATTGATTAAGGATAGTCAACTACCTCAGTTGGACGAAGTCGGTAAAATCCTAGTAACAGAAGAGTTGGTAGACAAGGTGCATGATAGCACAAATCACAGAAAAGCATTTTTCAAAGTAGCCACCAAAATTTCCATAGATCTAATAGAGCAACATCTACAACCTGTAAAATTCCACACCATGATACAAACATTCATGGCAACACTGTTAAAACACATGAGCACCCTTGAAAAAAACATTGTCATGCACAATGCAACACTGGAACAACTAGTCTATCGAAGGATCAAATCCCTGTGTGAACAACTAGAACTATGGACAACATACTCATGGAGAAAAATCCTTGAATAAAAATGAAACATCGACTATAAATTGTTACCACGTGTTTCTTATTTCGTATTTTTCCCAACCGACCCCAATTTTTTTTTTATTGTACACTTGTCATTAGGCAAAGGGAAACCGAACAAGTTTTGTAATATCTTCTTTAATAGAAGAATACCAAGATTTGTGCATGAGTTACAAACCACTGTATAAAAGAGGGAATATGCCCATTTTGTAGGGGCTCTTCAAACAATGTGTAGACTCAAGAACTAATTCAAGAACTTATACTTTGTTAATGAATATTGAGAAGCCCTCAGGGTCGATTTTTTTAAGAAAGAAGATTTATGTGTGAAGTTGTCTTGGTTGTGAACTATTTCAAGTGGAGATGTGTGTTGTTCACATGGACTGTAAGACACTTGTTTGCTTATAGATTAATCATATCCATTATATTTTATTCTGCAGTTTTAAGTATTCTTTCAGATATCTTTAAGTCTTTATATTATTGAGTTGTTAACGAATGCATTGATATAATTTAGACTATTCTGGTTATATATTTATGTATGCACTTGTTTATGGTTTTGCTCTTCTATTTCAACTACCTGTGTGGAAGTTTATGCAGAGCTCGGTCTCATTTACAACTCACTAGTTACTTTAGTGTGCTCCTAGCTAGGATAGGTTAGGATATATTAGTAGTATATTAGTTTTCTTTCAATACATAGTCTTCATTTACATATTTGCATTGCATATCCATTTATCATTCATCCTCATTGGTAAATTGGACCGTAACTGACCAAAAACCCCAAAAATAACAATGGCAGCCAGGACAAATTTTGGATGGGTCTCCTAAACCAAATGATGCATATTCTAGTTGGGACCATGTATTGGGGAGTACACATTGTTGTTGTTGGGTGACTTCAGACCCATGAACAAAATTGGTGCTAGAAGGAGGGCCTTTTTTTTATGGATTACATAAACGAACTGCCAACTAAAATCAGTCTTCGGGAAACAACCCCAACTCCATTATGTTCCCTCATATTGATTCTGAACAAGAAATTACCTATGAAGATTATAATACCAATTTCGAAATTGCCTCTGACAGTACTGAAACGCACTCAGAGACTTGGTACCGAGTACCACAACAAGAGTTCTCTTAAACTCGTCGCATGGTTACACAAAACTACTTGGTAAGTTGTCAAAGGTCGTTGAGCTTCCGAGAAGGAAAGCAACCCGTGTGGAAATACCTAAGACTCATCTTGATATTTACGTTGATTATGTAGATGATCTTATTGAGACCGCTTTACAAGAGGTCATTGTACCCTTGAACTGAGTTGCATGTACCCTTATTGAACCTGAGGATAACCTTGAAGGTGAAAACCTGGAAATTATTTTAGAACAAATCATGGGTGAACATAGAGACCGAAGAGAGATAATCCCATGATAGATGGCTCAAGGTTCCTTAAATATAGTTGGACCATTACACGAAATGCTTAGGAAATTAGACAAGATCCTTCCCAAATTTAATCCTGACAAATCTGGGTCACCAGAAGATCATTTAAACAACTTCTTCCTAGCTACTTACCTACTGAATTTCCAACATGAAGACGTAGTTTGAAGGTTATTTCCTCACACTTTTTGAGGTAGAGTGTCTAGTTGGTATTTCATCCTGCCACTTGGATCTATAATTGGTTGGGATGATTTTGAGAGATTTTTTATCAGAAAATTCGAGGAAAGGAAAACAACCACATCTATGCACAAGGAGTTAGGAGCTATTAAGATGGACAAAAGAGAGAAGGTAAAATATTTCAACCATAGGTTTCTCGATGTCTTGGTTAAGTTCCCCAATGATACAACTCATGTTCAATACTTAGCCATTGAATATTATACTATAGCCTTGACCCCTTCTATAGGGATGTTTGTCAAACAGGCCAATAAGAACACTTTGGCGCTCAATTTTGATGAAGTTGAGACAGTATAAAGAGAGTTATCTTCTTATGATCATCACTCACATTCTTAGGAAACCAGATTAGCTGGAAAAAAACCTTTGTTGTTAAATAAACCACCCAAAAAGGAGACAAGGGATATCGACAATGTAGTGAAATTAGTTAAGAAATTATCAAGCAAAGTTGTAGATCCCAAGAAGAATGTTGGTGAAGGATCATCAAAACCTCGTACTTTTCACTCATTCTTTAAGAAACAAGATAATCCTCCAAGGCCACCAGAACCCTCTCATGTGGCCTTAAACTTAGACAGCTTCAACAATGATAATCTCTTCTCTTACCATTGACAAAACCACCCAGAACGAACTTTCCCTCAATGGGTCAACTCCATGACCCTGGTGATAAATGAGTTATTAGATCAACAGAGTCTAAACGATGAACACCCTGCAGAATCCCAAACTCATACTAATGAAGAAACTCCTCTAGAATTTGCTATGCCTTTTTGGGACTGGTGTCCAGACTCAGATGATGAGTAGATAGAACAAATATTTGTAGAAGATACATCGGTAATCAAGGTTGCTTCCCAAAAGAATTATAATCTACGTAGCAAAGGTCTAGTCCCTAACTTACCTTCTTCCAAATATGACAAGATTTCCCTAAGGAAAATTACTCCTCCCCTTGCTACCCCAAAGCCAAATGATTCAACTTAAGGGAAAACTAGTGGCAAATCAGGCAAAGTTATTACAGCCAATACAAATAAACCAAGTATGTCTAACTCAGCTAGGAACAACACCAAACTCAATGTATCAACAAACAATAATAAAACATGTGAGCCGAAATCGAGCCAAATAGTGAACAGCCCAAACATAAATGCCCTAGACTATAATGTGATAGAATACATGAAGAAAACAAAATCCAACATTTCCATGTTTGATATCTATTCATTACCACAACAACGTGAACTCATACATGATGCTTTCGATCCTCATGCTTGGAAAAGAATTGTCATGACTACTAACAACATCCTCCAGAAATATGAGGCACAATAAGTACACAAGGTATAAATCACAAAATCCATAAATGCAACAAGCATAGGCGCATACTCAAAGTCACAGATCCCATCTTTTCTGCTCACCTATGAAACTTTTAATTTCAATGTGCATAATTGTCTAGCAAATTTAGGTGTGTACTTTAACATAATGCCTTTTACTGTCTGCAAAGAATAAATGTTGTTCTACAAATGATAAAAACTAGAATTATACAATTGGATAGGACAAATGTTAAAGTAAAGGGAGAACTTAAAGATGTCTTAATTAGGCTTTCATCTGATCCTAGGGTGCATCAAACTATAGATATCGTTGTCGTTGACATACCAGAAAGTTACAGTTTTCTATTGAGAAGGGATTGGTCGGCCAAAATTCAAAGCTACCTTTGCACCGATTGGTCTCACCGGTGGCTTCCATATAAAGGTAAATCAAATGAAATTCGAGTCAACAACGAAGCCCACATGAAACAAACGGTAATGAAATTGGAAGGTAGGAACGAACCTATAAGTTTTGAACATTCAATCTTGGGTAATTATTTCTTTGGAACTGACCATGGTTGTTATGAAGCGCAAGCATCTGAATTATAGCCAGATTTACAAATTGAACTCCTTCCACGAACACACAATAACACTTATACCATATTAACTAACCTAGGTTTTAGTTCAATTAACAAAGAAAAAATTACTGACATGTGGTCTATGTTCTTTGATGGCTCTAAGACACAATAAGGAGCACAATAAGGCGCTGGAGCGGAATGTGTCCTGATCGACCCTGGACAAGGTAAAACACTCATATCCTACTGCCTAGAATTCAAATGCACCAACAACACTGTGGAATACAAATCCTTAGTTCAAGGTCTGAAAAGGACCATCAATCTCAAGGTGTTTGGTGACTCTGAAATAATTGTTCGACATGCAATAAATATTTATCATTGCATGTCCCCGCATCTCAAAGCATATTAACAAGAGGTATGGAATTTTCTTTACTCTTTTGATGCATTAAATATTACTTCTATACCTCATAGCCAAAATATAGATGCAGATATATTGGTCAATGCCACATCTATGTTCATTCCCTCTGGTGATGGTTTTTTGGTTGAAATGATTTTTAGGCCATCCATACTAGACAACATCACAAATTGGCAAGTATTCAATGGTGACACTCAAATTATCAAATTTCTCACCACTTCGAACACTTTCCAAGATGCAGTGATCGATGTGAAGCGCATCAACGAGAACTATAGACTTATCGGGATGAAGCAAATAATGTAAAGACAAATTGTGTCTCGAATAATGTCTTTACTCTTGAAAAATTATTCGAGCTGCAATCTAAGTTCATGAGACCTACCAACCCAAAAACCAACAGTTCAACTATGATGGATTTTCTGAATAATCTTGGAACCTCGGAACAACCTAAATATGTCAATCTGACCACCTGTTGTTCAGAGGAAAAAACCACACATTCGCTGAGTTGTTTAAGAGATATCAAGATGTTTTTGCTTGGACTTATGACAATTTTAAAACCTATGATACCTAGATAATACAACCTATGATTCCCATTAAAGAGGGTGTCACACCATTCCAACAAAAACTCATAAAGATGCACCCAACGCTTGAACCTCTTATACATAAGGAATTAAAGAAGTTGCTAGATGTCTGAATCATCTTTAAAGTTCGACATTCAACTTGGGTTTCTAACATGGTGCCCATGAGGAAGAAGTCAGAAGAAATCAAAATTTGTATATATTTCCATAATCTGAATCACTCTTCTGACAAAGACAACTATATTGTCCCCTTGATGGAGAAGTTCTTGCACCTTGTCTCTGGATCTAAACTATTTTCTTTACAAGACGGGTTTTCAGGATACAATCAGGTTCTCGTAGCAGAACCCAACCGATTAAAGACCATGTTTCAGACCAAGTGAGGGACGTATGCATACAGGATAATGCCCTTTGGTTTAATGAATGCAGGAGCTACTTTTCAAAGGGAAATGGATATTGCTTTTAAAGGGCCCTCATTTATTTATTTTTTTCTAAGTATTTGTGCCATCAACAAAAAATTATGTTGATGGTATTACTTTCAATTTTCCTAGTTGTTTGTGTTGTCAACAAAAAGTGAAGTTCATGTATTTAAAGTATAGCTACCGAAACTTCTTGCGGGTGAAAGACAACTTAAGAAATCAAATAAAAACTATATTGCAAAGAATAATAAATACAAACCCAAAAAATATGTAAGAAAACGGCTACAATAAATTGCTTATTTTGTATACAAGGACTTTAAGTACCCTATTTGACACTAGCTACTTCTCAATATAAAGCTAGTTTGGTAGCTTCAATTTTTCCATGTGCGAGATGCTTCAATGTCTTCATGGAATTCTATTCAAATTTTCTAAAAATGTGGCACTCCTTCAATACCCTTAATTGAACATATCTTTCTTGGTTTTGACAAAGATAGATAGATCAACAAAACGTAGTGCACAATGGAAAAATATGCCTTTCTAATAACCATTTGTTACACACCAAAATGTCACACTTGAGTGTCGCAAAGTGACATATGCATCTTGGTAAGTGTCACATGCATTATCGCAAGTGTCATATGCACCTTCCCGAGTGTTGCATTCTCTTTGATAAGTTTCACAACCCCTTGACACCATAAGAACATTTGCCACAATCCCTAAGTCATGTTGGAAGAAGAAGCCCTATCATCGGACAGTCAAAACACACTTTTTTCTTGGGAAAATCGACCTTTTTTTAGCATTTAATAAGGGTGGAGCTCCCCTGACCATGCTGAGGGGGGGTGAACGCTCCTCAAACCATGTTTAGGGGGTACCCGTGGCACTCTGTCTCTCACTTTGGGGGGGCGTCAGTCTAGTTAGAGGAAATCAAGGGATCTTCCACCTTTTCCTAAGGGCCAACTCTCTTGGATGAGGTTGTTGTGGTCAACTCCTATACTATGGCTTCATCTTAGGATCAAATACCAACCTTAAGGAGCCATATCCTCAACCATTTCCCTCATTTTCTCATGGTGGTTGTACCTCTCAAAGCCTATATATTGAAGGTATTTCCAAGGTGAAGGGATGAATATATTAAAGGTATCAAACCTTCAATTCTTTGGGGAAGAATTTAGATATCAAACCTTTGATCTTGGGAGAAGCATCAACATTTTTATTTCAAGTTTTTCATGCAAGGGCTGGATGAGGAGATCTTGGAGAAGATACTGCATCATCAAGCATGCTTTGTAAGTGCCTTCTTTTGGCTTTCTAATTAATATCAACTTGGCATATTCCCTTCAAGTTCATGTGTTCACATTTGCCTGTCTATTGTCGTTTCAATATTCATAGATAGATATGCTTATATCATCATCTAGAGTATGAGGAAGAGTTCCTTTTCTAGTCTTTGCAGGGTTTCAGTTGCATTGAGGAGCTTGGAGATCAAGCCCAAGGATTGGAACAGCGAGGACGAACATCGCAATCAGGGACGCCATATTCTTCTTCTCTCTTGCTTGATTGATTGAGTTAGATCTATAGAGAAAGTAGTAACCACTTTTTCACTCTTGTATATGGAGAAAATATGGGGGTCGTGGTCCAAAGGGGAGCTTAGTTTTTCCACGGGGTAAGATTTCTCACAACAAAAAAATGGCAACTCCACTAGGGAAGGACTTTGACTAGCTTTTCCTCTTGTTTGTCTTAAATCCTTGCTTATTATTTGATCTTGCTTGTTTGATGCTTCATTATGATATATTTCCCCTTCCCTCTTCCTCATTGAATAGTTTACAGATCTAATGACTAAGTCTCTACTGAGTTTTAGCTTGTGGAATCTATTTTTGAGCTTTTCAGAAATTGGCACTCCCCTGCAGTTCACGTTAGGGCACCATTAGCTTGACTGGTGCTCCCCTGAAATTCATACTAGGACAACATTAGATAATTGTCACTCCCCCTAAGCCTCCTAGGGGGTGCCATAATGCTTTGTGTCTTTGAGAACATGGGAGCCAGTCTCCTCTTTTTGGTGTTTTTACATGTTTCTGCCTTGCTTTTCTCAATCTCATGTTGAGAGGATTTTATCCCAGAGTCTCCTAGTTTGTATTTGACTTTGTTTGATTGAGAATTTGAAATTCATTACTCATTTTCATTTCCTTCTTTGAGTTTGTAAATCTCTCCTAGTTTTGATCCCCTTGGGTTAACAAGATCCCTTGGTTCATCATGCCTTTCAGTTCTCTGACCTTCATCTCACAAAGCTTTCAGATTGTTTGACTGTTTAGGAGTTTTCATCAACTAGGGTTTGCAAAGGTTGATTGGTTTTGAGTCTCTTTGTGATCTTCTTTAGAACGTCTCGCTTTTTGAATGATTGAAGACTCTCTTGTTTACCACAATGCAGCTTTGAATGCTCTTTCTTGTTGCTCATCTTTAAGGATTGTTGAGTGATTATCTCTTTCTCTTTTTCATTGTTTGGGTTCTTGTCTGAACATATGTTGTAATCATTCTAACATTTTACGCTCTTTGAGTACTTGTCGACCTTTTTAGTGTTTGATTCAACAAGTTATCTCACACTTGGTTTCTCTTAGTTCTCATCTGTTTTGAGTGTGCTTTGTTTGATTCCTTTTCGCTTCATTTTTATTTGTGTCGAACATTGATTTCTTTCATCTCATTTGAAAGTTGTGAAGCATTAAAGTTTTTGCATATCTCATTGCGTTGAATCAAACGAAGATAATTTTGCATTCTAAGTCTTTGGGTGGTTCGCTTTTTATCTTTTAATTTCATTCAAAGAGTTTTTATGTTTCTTTCTTTGAAAGTTGTAATTCTTTGCTTGAAACGTCTTACTCCTTCCCATAGATAGCTTTCATCGGAAAAAAAAAATATTGCATTTGCATTCATAGTTTTCTTTTGAAGCCTTCTTGGAGTCAAGTGTCACACATCATAGTTAAAGTTGCATCCACAATCCCTTTTTAGTAACAAACAACCATAAAAGGAATAAGCATGTAATCTAAAATCATCTAGACCTTTTCTTTTATAGAAAACAAACAAGTCTAGGATTTTAGAGACTTGGTTGTAGGGTGGAGTGCAAATTCTCAAAGGCCACTTACATGAGATTATAGAATACTAGTGAGTGTTGAAATCCAAGTAGTAACAACTAATGTTTGTTGAGAGAGCTCCTCTTATGCATAAGTTAAACACGAGGTCAGGCAAAGCAACAACTTGAATCTCCCCTCCTCTGTTTTCCTAGTGGGACCACAACAAGTTCGAAGATTTGGAGAGTGGAAGCTCCTTGAGGTGACACCACTTATTCTTAGTATTTTGGGTTATGGATTTGTGTCCACCATCCCCAATTCCATTTTCTTAGTCTTGATTATCGACTGGTTACCCGCCCGATTGTTTGTTGTGAAATTGGTAAACATAGTTGCTTTCCCTAGGTTTCTACACGGGTGACTGCAAGGGGGGATCCTTCTTTAGAATATTCCTTGTGGTACCTAAGGAAGACATTGAATCACACTTACATTACCTCTGGAGAGTGGCCCTGTGAAGCGAGGGTTACTTGCACTGGGAAGGGATGTTTTGTGGAGGTCGGGGTAATTGCTTCTCATATCTTCGTTGATGGCCTCATCTCCCATCTCTGGAAGATCCCTACTTTCTTTGCTTGTTTCATGTTATCTCGTAGGAACTTTGATAGTGTGTTCTCTTTGATTTAGAAAGACCTTAGGATTGGGTTCATGTCTATGGCTACCAACAAAGGGACCCCTTTTCCCGAGGAACCGTCTATTTTTCCTTCTATGGGACACGTTGGTCATCCATATATCTCCACTATGACTCTTCCTGGACTCACTATTGGGTTACCAGTCTAGTTTTTTTCCACTCCAATGAACGCAATTCTCCTAATGCTTCATTTGTAAGCTCTCCACCCCAGGACCATCAACCTCATATCGACCCTCTGCCTTCTTCGCCTATGTGGTCTTCTTCCCATTCTTCCTCTTCGCCTATGTGGTCTTCTTCCCATTCTTCCTCTTCGCCTAGTAAAATCTCTATAGCTAGTAACCAGGTGGATAAGAAGAAGAAGAAAAGGAAGATTAAGAAGAATAAAAATAATCTAGGGGGAAAACTTCCAACCACTACAGGACATGTTGGAAGCAATCAACCAACTATTGTTCATCATGTTGGGAGTGTTGATAATGTCCCCAAGTCTGTCAAGACACATTACAATCCTAAATTCCCTTGCGGGCTTTGTAAGGGTGACCACCTTCTTAAGGATTGACCTAGTATTCCAAAGGTTGTAGAAGTGTGGTCTCGGGGTTCCATGTCATCAGGCGCTATGGCTCATGCTAGTGAAAACCCATCAACTAGTGATAATCAAGTTAGAAGTAAGAAAGGTAAAGTCAAAACTCCTTGTTGGTTATGTAAGGAGATGCATCGTAGCTACCTTTGTCCTCACATGGATGAAGTTTCACATCTTTTGGAAAATATTATCAACGCCCAACCACAATTGTTCACATATTACCATAAAATCTCTCCCAACCTGCCATTGGTTGATGAACTAGTAAATCTGGTTCCATCATCGGTTGATTTGGTTGATCAATTGATCGATATGAGTACCTCCCCAGTTGATTTGGTCCATCAAGTGGTCGATTTGATATCCCCATCGGTCGATCCAACTCCTCCTCTGAAGAGTGAGGATGTCGCTCAGGTCTTTCTTGTTATTGCAGATACATCTGGACAAGGGGGAACTTCACCCGTCCCAACGACACCCCCTTCAAGCAATGGGATGATTTTTATTGATTGGAATCGTCTAATAGAACCTCGTCTTCCTTCCTACATGCCTTTCGATATCATTGTCAAATTTTTTGGTAGGGTTACGATGCATAACACTATAATAAATGAAGGTGCTTTTGTTAGCATCTTATCCTTTAATGCTTGGAAAGCTCTTGGTTCCCCTCAGCTTGCACCAGTGACTCAGAATCTGTTGTCTTTTAACAAATATATTACTCAAGCTTTAGGGATCCTTTCTCAGTTACCTATTACTTTAGGAGCAAAAATTATCTATATTGATGTGATCGTAGTCAACAACCCCTTGGATTTTAATTTGCTCCTCAGGCGAGACTGTTTATGCTATGAAGGATCTTGTGTCCACACTCTTCTGAGTGATGTGTTTCCCTCATAATGGAAACATAGTGACAATTGACCAGATTTCATTCATTGGCCCTCATATGATGGTCAACCATCCAACTTCCCTGAATGTTTCGTACATGTCAGTGAGATCCGCCCTGTCACAGGATCAATTACGTGGCAACATGTACCATGTGTTCAACTTCGAATGAGAAGGGATCTCTCCCTTATTCTAATTTAGATCTGATAGTTGACATGGTTATCTCTTCAATAGGGATATTAGAGCCTGATCTCCCTACCCCTATCGCGACCATTGACATGTATTCCTTCCAGGGTGTGGTTCTTCCATTTAGAGAAGATCTCTTGGAAGCCATGATTGAGGCTTGTCCCTTGACATGTATTCCTTCTAGAGCATTGTCCTCTTGGAAGACATGATCAAGTAGAGGTCAATGAGCATAGTTTTTTCGGTTCCAAGCTCATTAAAAAATGAAACCAGGTTTCGAGTAGAGTTCCCATTTCTGTGTCAACATTGTTAAAAAATGAAACAAAGGGCCTCAAGCATAATTTCTAGTTTCAAGCTTGTGTAAAAATGAAACCTACCTCATGAGCATAGTTTTTTTCCTCTATCGAGCTCATTAAAAAATGAAACAGATGGTCACGAGCATAGTTCATCGTCTCAGTCAAGCTTGTTAAAAAACGAAACAGACCCCTTCCATTTGAATCAAGTCTCACTCTGGATAGAGTACTTGAACATTATTTTTCTCCACTTAGTGAAAATATTCCTATTAGTAACCAGACACCTAAACGAGGAAAGAAGAAGAGTCGCCAGAGGAAACAACGCTTGGGGGGCAGGTCTCTAGCCTTTGGATATCATGCTGGAGCAAAGCCACCAGCTTTTGTTGGGGGGAAAAAACCTCTAGAGAGACGCACGGCTAGGAGTGATCCTCACTTGGGGGTCGTTCCCATCATAACGTAGTATTTTTTCTAGAATGAGCTTAGTATTTGTTCTTTCTCATGATCATAAATACATGAGAATAGGTTACCGAGCTCATTCTTTGTTCTTTCACATGCTCGTTAAAACATGAGAATAGATCATTAAGTATAGTTTTATCTCTTTTTCGGACTCGTAAAAGCTATACAAAAAAGTGTTGAAATATTGTAACTTCAAAGAATATTCTAATAATATTTGAGTTATTATCTTATAGATCAAATCCCATTTTGTGTATTGGTCAAACCATATTTATATAGTGGTATTTGTAAATTCATCCCCTAGGGTTTATAAAGTGATTTTAACCACTCTTAGAAGAAGTCAGCCCTACTAAGTGAAGAGACATAAGCCTAGCGCCTCCTCAACTAGTATTTATAAGTGAGGATGTCTCCTCACTTTATTACTCACTCACTCACACTTCTAGTGTGCATATTTTGAAGAAAGTTGCAGTTGCAAGAAAGAGAAGAGAGGTGCATGCTCCGTCCTAGATTATTTTTGGTGGTTTGGTATTAAGTCTTGGCATTGTATTGGCAATCTATTATTGAGGAATTTTTTGTTGGGTTTTCTCCCCCATGAGGGTTTCCCAGGATAAAATGTTGTGTACCTTGTGATTGTGTTTCTTTCAGTGATACTAGTTATGATGTTGTTTTGGAAATGCTCTAGTAACTTGAAAAGAACCTAATAACAACATTAAATTTAACATGGAAATAGAGCTTGACTAAATAGAGCACCTTTCATTGGGTATCTAAAAACGTCACTATTATCGTACAAGGAAATTAGGGATTTCTACAAAAGAGGAATTTCTTACCAAAACCTATCTAGGGAAGTGCACCCTACCCTAGAGCATCTTTTGGCAGCTTCAGCGCAACTTTTCAGTGGCCAGATTCTCTAGAAAGCCAAACCCTAGTTTTGACTAGTACCAGGAAACTAGAACCAGAACCAGTACTAGAAGTACCAGTCCAGATTTGCGCAAGTCAAATTTCAAGGGGTAAATCTTGGAATTTTTGGAAACATTCAGCTCCAGCCAACTCGCCTCAGCCCAACGCATCTCCTGGTAAGATCAGATCCATTTTCTGAGCACTTTCATTTTCTGGTCATTTTTCTAGCTCTAGGTCAAGATGTATGTAAGCACCAAGCTTGTTGACAAGTTAGAAGGTGTGGAAAATTTTTGTGCCTATAAGTACAAAATTGGACTCATTCTTGAAGAGAATGACCTTGCAAAATTCTTAAAAGAAAATGTACCGAAACCCGGAGAAAATGCATCCAAAGAGAAGTACAAGAAGTATATGATTAGGGCTAAAAGGATAACTATGGACTCCATTAAAGACCACTTGATACCTCAAGTTTATTCTAAGAATACTCACAAAGAGATGTTTGATGCCCTAACCAGAATGTATGAAGGAAATAACATAAATCGGAAGATGAACTTGAGAACCCAACTGAAGAATACAAAGATGTAGAAAGGAGAAGCAATCCAAGGCTATTTATCTAGGGTTACTCATTTCAAGGAACAATAAGAAGAAATTGGAGATAACTTGGATGAATATGAACACAACATGACAACTCTTAATGGTCTCACAATACCTTGGGATGCCTTCATCCAAACTATCTATGCAAGAAAAGAGAAACTTCAATTTGACAATTTAGGGGAAGAATGTGTTCAAGAAGAAGCAAGACTAGCCAACCGAGAAGTCGTACTATTAAGGGATGAAGATCAATCCCTAGATGGTCATGATAAAGGAGGAAAGAAAATGTCTCATTTCCAAAAGTAGACCCACCTTCATAAAGAATCTCACTCTCCAAGGAGATTCCAAAAATATCATAAGGGTCAAAGAAAAGAAAAAGATTTCTCCTCTTATCAATGTTATCATTGTGATAAGATGGGACACATTGCTAAGAATTGTCCTACTAGAAGGGAAGAATACAAAAAGAGAAATAACAAAAGACATCATGCCCATACAACTGAAGATAATGAGCCACCTAAGAAGGTGACTAAAGAAGAAATTGAAGATTATGTTTTGTTTTTCGCCCTCTCGGATTCTGTGACACCTGGAGAGGATACTTGGCTCATAGACATTGGTGCCTCTAAGCACATGACAGGACAGAAAGACATTCTCTCTAGTCTTATAGAAAAGGACTTCCCCCAGAAAGTTTCACTTGGAGATGATTATCAATACCCTATCAAAGGAATGGGAGAATCCACCTACAAACTTGATTCAGGGACTCTGATGAGAATGAATGATGTACTTTATGTACCAGGTTTGACAAAGAACTTAATTTCTATCTCAACTCTAGATAAGAAAGGTTTCAGGGTTGCATTCATAGATGGTGAAGTTCTTATGTGGCCTAAAGGAAAAACCATAGAAGATGTAGTTGTTATTAGAACAAAAGAAGGTGGCTTGTACAAGTTAAAAGGTCACTCAGATGTACCCTTGACTCACTCCACTAAGATTCCTTGTGAACTTTGGCATAGAAGACTAGCTCACATCAACTACAAAGCCTTACCATATGTAAGCAAGGTAGTTATAGGTTTACCAGAATTTAAGGTTGATCATGAAGGTGTATGCAAGGGATGTGCACAAGGAAAGAACATAAAGAATCCTTTCCCAAAGAGCGACAATAAAGAAGAAGGAATATTGGAGCTCATCCACTCATATGTATGTGGTCCAATGTCATCAACCTCTCTAAGCGGGTATGTATACTATGTGTCATTTATTGACGATTACTCTTGTAAGACTTGGGTTTATTTCTTGAAATCAAAAGATGAAGTACTCGAAAAGTTCAAGGAATTCAAAGCCTTGCTAGAAAACCTCTCCGAAAGAAAAATCAAGATACTCAGGTCAAATAATGGAGGAGAGTGCACCTCAAATGAATTTGGAAGATGTTGCAGAGATGTCGAGATTAAGAGGGAGCTCGCCACTCCCTATAATCCTCAACAAAATGGTGTAGCAAAAAGAAACAATAGAACAATTATGGAAGCAGTGAAGACTATGATTCATGATCAAGATCTTCCAATGGACTTATGGGATGAAGCAACAAGAACAATAGTTTATGTCCAAAACAAATTATCCCATATTATCCCATAGTGCACTTGGATTCAAAACCCTCAGATAAATGTTCAATGGAAAGAAGCCAGAAGTAAGCCATCTAAAAATATTTGGTTGTCCTATTTTTGTACACATTTCGAAAGAAAGGAGAACTAAGATGGATCCTTCAGGAAACAAGGGAATATTTGTTGGATATTGTGAGGTATCTGAGGCCTTCAAAATTTACATACCAGGTAACTTCATATTGAGATCAACGAATATGTAACCTTTGATGAAGATGCAACACTTAAAATTTCAAGCAAAATCCATCCTGAAGAAGTATATGAAGAAGAACCTGTAGTTCCCAGAGTTGCAGAACCTGTGAAGGAAGTTACATTTACCCCTAATGATGAGATTCTAGAAGATAATGATATGATATAATCTCAAGAACCTCCCCAGATGACAATCTCTCACAAGAGAAACCAGCTTGGGGAAGAGAACTTATTCAAGATGCAGAGAAGTATGGTGCCCCAGAGAGAACCATGAGACAAAGCAATAAACCTAATCCATTATCCAGTTATATGGCCCTAATGTGTGATATTATAGAAAAGGAACCTACTTGCTTTGAAGAAGCCTTTCAGAAGAAAGAATGGGTAGATTCCATGACATAAGAATACGAGTCCATTATAAAGAATGATGTATGGGAAGTTGTTCCCAGACCAAAGAACAAAGATGTGGTATCTTCCAAATGGATATACAAGATAAAACATGTAGCAGACGAAAGTATTGAAAAACATAAAGCAATATTTGTGGCTCGTGGTTTTTCTCAAAAGGAAGTTATATTGATTATGAAGACACATTTGCTCATGTAGCTAGATAAACTTCTATCAAAACCATCATAGCTATTGCAGCCAAAATGAAGTGGAAGTTACACTAGATGGATGTGAAAATGGCCTTCTTAAATGGTGTTATTGAAGCAGAAGTGTATATAGAACAATCACAAGGATTTGAAGTTGAAGATAGAAAGACTCATGTCTACATGTTGAATAAATCTTTGTACGGGTTGAAGCAAGATCCTAGAGCTTGGTATGGAAGAATTGATAGTTTCCTGACGAGCTTGGGCTTTACCAAGAGTAAAGTTGATTCTAACCTTTACTTCAAGGTTATGAATGTTGAGTTAGTTATATTCCTACTATATGTGGATGACTTATTCTTATCAGGAGAAGAAAATCTCATCACGGATTGTAAGAAGAAGCTCATTGTAGAATTTGAGATGAAATACCTAGACCTGATGCATTATTTCTTAGGTCTTGAAGTTTGGCAGAGCCCAGAGAAGATCTTCCTTAACCAAGGGAAGTATGCAGTTGAAATACTGAAGATATTTGACATGTTGGAATGTAAATCCATGAACACACTCATGGAAACAAAGTTGAATCTCATGGTTGATACTTCGTCAGAGTTGGTGGATGCTACTCTATATAGACATATCATTGGTTCATTGATGTATCTGATGAATACCAGGCCATATATATGCTTTGTTGTGAACACCTTGAGTCAATATCTGGTAGAGCCCAGACGTCTTCACCCTGTAGCTGCAAAGCATGTGATGAGATACCTTAAGGGTACATTGGATTATGGTCTCTGTTATACTAGAGATCATGACTTCATATTGTTTGGTTATACTGATTCAAATTGGGTTGGAAGTGCTTCTAATAGAAAGAGAACTTCAAGATGTTGTTTCAGTCTGGGGTCAACCATGACTTCATGGAAAAGTGGGAAGCAATCTAGTATTGCTCTCAGCACGGCAAAAGTGGAATACATTGCAACATGTTCCGCCAATTGTGAAGCGATATGGCTTCGGAAGTTGTTGACAAGTCTATTGGATCTGGAGATGGGAGCCACCATGATTCTATGTGATAACCATATTTTCTTAAAGATGATGGAGAACCCAATGTACCATGATAATTTGAAGCACATAGAGATCCAGTATCACTACATTTGTGATATGGTGCAGAGGGGAGATATAAAGCTTCAATATGTTGGCACAAATGAGCATGTTGCAAATGTGTTGACCAAGCCTATGTCTTGTGTGAAGTTTGAATACTTCCAAGACAAGCTTTGTATAGTTCGAAAGGGGGAGTGATGTTGATGATACTATAGTATCCTGACCAACAATGGGTAGCTCTATTAGGATTTTATATCCTAGGGGATTGATCATCCCTAGGAAGATCCTGAAGGTCCATTAAGGAAGGTCTATCAGAGTACCTATGCATGTATATGCTAGTTGTGGTAGCTCCGTTAGGATTTTATATCCTAGGGAATCTTTTGATTCTTGGGCAGATCACGAAGGTCCGGTAAGGATAGTCTTTCAGAGTACCATATGGTAGCTTGTTAGAATTTTATATCCTAGGGAATCTTATGATTCCTGAGTAGATCTCGAAGGTGAGGTAAGGGCAGTCTGCCAGAGTACCACAAAATGTTGTTGTTGCACCTGCCTCATTCTATTGCCATATGATGATGATGTTGTTGTCTCAGCCTCGTGTTGATGTTGTTGTCTTAGCCTCGTGTTGATGATGTTGTTGGTTCAACCTCATGTTGATTATGTTGTTGTTCCAGCCTCTTGTTGTTGATGATGGTGTACCAGCCTCGGGTTGGTGATATTGTTTCTTTAGTGTTTTTCTAATTGATGTTGATGTTTCAGCTTCATACAGATGATGATGATGATGCTACTCCAGCTCCATGTTGTGAATGATGATGATATTGATGATGCGAAAAAATTTCGATGATTTGTAGATATGCCAGTCAATGTTCCAGATGCTGATGATGTTGTTTCCCTCTCTCTCTCCCGATGATGTTGTATTGGGTTATGTCAGTAGAATACCCTTCTTGTTAAGGGGGAGTGTTGAAATATTGTAACTTCGAAGAATATCCTAATTATATTTGAGTTATTATCTTATAGATGAAATTCCCTTTTGTGGATTGATCATGCCGAGTCTTGTATAAGACCAAATCCCCTTTTGTGGATTGGTCAAACCATATTTATATAGTAGTATTTATAAATTCAACCCGTAGGATTTATAAAGTGGTTTTAACCACTCTTGGAAGAAGTTAGCCCTACTAAGTGAAGAGACATAACCCTAGCACCTCCTCATCTAGTATTTATAAGTGAGGATGGTGCCTCACTTGTTTACTCACTCACCCACACTTCTAGTGTGCATCTTTTGAAGGAAGTTGCATTTGAAAGAAGGAGAAGAGAGGCGCATGCTCAGTCCTAGATTATTCTTGGTGGTTTGGTCTTAATTCTTGGCAATCTATTATTGAGGAAGTTTTTGCTGGGTTTTCTCCCTCGTGAGGGTTTCCCGAGATAAAATGTTGTGTACCTTGTGATTGTGTTTCTTTCAGTGATCCTACTTATGTTGTTGTTTTGGAAATGCTCTAGTAAATTGAAAAGAACCTAATAACAACATTAAATTTAACAAAAAGAATCTCTTTGGAGTTTCCTTTAAGCTCTTTTCATACTCCCTAAACATGAAAAGATTGTCGAGTGAGCTTACTTCCTTTCACACTTGATAAAAGGTTTGAAAGAGCATCTTTTGAGTGGTAGTTTATCTTTTTTTCGGCCTCGCAAGACTAATAACGAAAAAGGAACAATATAGTCAAGCATGATTATAAGAGTTATCCCTTGTATTGTTTTAAACTTTTTTCAGGCTTGGGAGACTAAATTTACAAAAAAGTCATCCATGGAGTCATCTTTAAGTTCTTTTCAGACTCTCTAAACGTGAAAAACCATCAAGTTTACCTTCTTTGGGCTCATAAAATTATTCATCAAAGGACCTATGTGAGTCTGATCTCCAGGACCCATACAGGACTGAACCCCTCCTTCCTCAGGTTCGTTAAACATATGACGAGGGACTCATCTGAAAGATGAGCTATATCGAGGATATGTTATTCTCCTCAATATTGTTAAAAAATAAAGAGGTACTCATCAATCATGATGGGGGGGGAATTGAAGGAAGTGGGTCAAGTTTTTTGGAATCCTTTATGGCATCTATTGTCGCCCTTGAACATGGAACATGTTGGCATCTTGTCTTACAGTTGGATAATTTTATTTTCTCTAAGTCATACCAACTCCATGTGTCCTTATACTTTTTTATTAGAATCGAAGATTACTCTTATTGTCATCACATTATGTTCTAGGTACTCGTCGAGTCAATCTTGCCAAGTCAATTGTCATGCTTCATCATGTTCAAGGGAAGTTTACTTCAAACCATCCATCTGTAGTATTACCAGTTCCCATTTCATCTGTCAGTTCATACTCGTTTGATCCACCATATCACATCACTTTCATGTGTTTGTTTCGTGTCCATGATGAGGGATACATCAAGGCCCTCCTTCGACGATTCTTTTCCTGTCAACTTCAAGACGTTATCCAGGAATTTGACTTAGAAACCAGTTAGTGCCTTGGGACCTGCATGCCTCAATGGTAGGCCTCCTCACTTCCGAAAATAGGTTTACATTGTTGACCTCTGATCGGATGATTCCATGAATGTTCGACATCAGCTCATTTATTCACATTCGTTGGAATGTACTTAAGGTACCTTGGGAGTCATTGTCATCATTGGTGATTTCCCTTGCCCTTGTTAATGGTATACCTCAATGACCGGTAATCAAGTGGTTTCTAACATGTTCGACATCAATTCATTTATTCACATGGCTAGATTCATACCATTTTGGGATCGGGATGAAGACCCTGGGTTGGGTGCTCACTTTGTTATGTGCTTTTCCTAGGCTGCGATGGAGATCATTTGAGCATGTAAAATATTTCAGTGCAATCACCATGTTGGTAATATTATCACATAGATCCACATTGTATATATGGTGGCTATATCCTTAGTCAGTATTATGATGGATCCATAGTGTATTGGTTGATGACCATGTTTTGAGTCATCTCATATTCTAAGCATAGGTATGCATGCCTCGAAAATGGAACATATTTGTATATTGATTGATGATTGTTTGCAACTTTTGTCAGGTTCTCCTACTCCAACACCCTTGCATTAAAGAATTTGCAAAGTGTTTCAGCCATCAATTTCTCTTCTGACCTCACACTTTAGGGGGAATTTGTTACACACCAAAATGTCACACTTGAGTGTCGCACCCTAAGTGTTGCAAGCATCACAAAGTGACATATGCACCTTGGTAAGTGTCATGCACTATCGCAAGTGTCGTATGCACCTTCCCTAGTGTCACATTTTCTTTGCTAAGTGTTGCAACCCTTTGAAACCATAAAAGCATTTGCCATAATTTCTAAGTCATGTTGGAAGAAGAAACCTTATCATCTGACATTCGAAACACACCTTTTTCTTGGAAAAATCAACCTTTTTTATCATTTTAGAAGGGTGGTGTTCCCCTACCCATGTTGAGGGGGTGTCAATGCTCCTTTGGCCATGCTTAGGGGTCATCAGTGGCGCTCTGTCTCTCACTCTAGGGGGGGCACCAGTCTAGTTAGAGGAAATCTATGGATCTTCCACCTTTTCCTAAGGGCCAACTCTCTTGGATGAGGCTGTTGTGGTCGACTCGTATACTATGGCTTCATCTTAAGATCAAATACGAAGCTTAAGGATCCATATCCTCAACCATTTCCCTCATTTTCTCATGGTGGTTGTACCTCTCAAAGCCTATATATTGAAGGTATTTCCAAGGTGAAGGGAGGAAGAGATTAGAGGTATCAAACCTTTGATTATTTGGGGAAGAATTCAAATATCAACCCTTTGATCTTGGGAGAAGCATCAACATTTTTATTTCAAGGTTTTCATGCAAGGGATGGATGAGGAGAGCTTGGAGAAGATATTGCATCATCAAGCATGTTTTGTAAGTGCCTTTTTTTGTCTTTCTAATTAATATCAACTTGGCCTATTCCCTTCAAGTTCATGTGTTCATGTTTGCTTGTCTATGGTCGTTTCAGTATTCATAGATAGATCTGCTTATATCATCATCTAGAGTAGGAGGAAGTGTTCCTTTGCTAGTCTTTGCAGGGTTTCAATTGCATTGAGGAGCTTGGAGATCAAGCCCTAGGATTGGAGTAGTGAGGACGAACATCGCAATCATGTACACCATAATCTTCTTCTCTCTTGCTTGATTGTTTGAGTTAGATCTATAGAGAAAGTAGTAACCAATTGTTCACTTTTGTCTTTGGACCAAAGATGGGGGTCTTGGTCCAAATAGGAGCTTAGCCTGTCCGCAGGGTAAGATTTCTCACAACACCATCATATGTTCCTAAATCGTGTAACAACCCTTTGTAGACAAAGGGTGTAAAAAAAGAATTCTATAAACATCGTCCTCCTTTAATACCTTTGATTTCATCTTGCTTTGTTAATTTTAATAGATACATACATATCAAGATGCCTGATAACACTTGTGCAATGATGACAAGATATATCTTTCTAGTGACAATATTTTCTTGTTAAATCTTCTAACTATTCATTGCAAGGGAAGGGTGTACATCTCTAATTGATGGTCATTTCATTGTTTTCCCTGTATTTTTATAGCCCATTACACAACAAGAGCACTGCAAAAGAGAAACATTTGTTCCAATGCCTATAGAATTGGGAAGCAATGCCTCCTCATGTATCTTCCTCTTTAACTGTATAGTTTAGAAACCACACTTCTAATCATAACTTATTTTACATTGTTTGAATGTCTTGATGGAAAACAAGGGCATTTATGAACTCTCTAAATGATAAATTACAAATGGCAAGTAGGTCACAAGGCTTCATTAACAAACAAGAAGTTGAACTAGAGATTAACATTATGGATGTGTATTAGTGTGAATGTTCATATATACATAACCAATGTGAGATACAAACTACTGGTGTGTATTAGTGTGAATAATATATATCAAAAATTTGGGAGGAAATGAATCATATCAAAATTTGAATTGAAAAAAAAAATAGATAAAAAAGAATTCGATTCGTTAAGAATAAATTCTAAATCTAATCATAATAATTCAATTGTATTTAAATTCTAAATCTAATCATAATAATTCAATTGTATTTATTTTTATTTTTGTATTATGAAACTTATTATTTAATTAAAATAACTCAATTATATTTAAACCTTAAAAGTATTGTTTGAAATTTTTCAAAAATAAATTCAGATGATGAAAACAAATAAGAGATAAGTGTTATGAAAATATAGCATATGAATTCTTAATAATTTGGACCTATTGTAATCAATGCTCAAATTTGACATTCACCCTTAGCCTATTAGAATTTTATTTTTCATGATGTTCTAGTATTTTTATCACCCTTCAATTTACATTCACATAAATTAATAGCATGTCAATTTTAGGTTCAAAAAAAAAATCATGAATACAAAATGTTATTAAATTGGACTTTATAATCAGACCATCCACTAATATTAAAAAAAGCAATGTTTAACTTAATAATAAACACAACCAACTTAATAATAAGCACAAGTAGAAAATATGACATTCACTTTGCTCCATCTTTTTTTGGCATGTGGCATTGTAGGCACTCCAATGGAGCAACTAAATACACCCTTGAAATTTAAACAATCCCTTTTACACCTAGTACTAGGAACCCCAATAAGTAAAATTTATGGCTTAACAATTTTTCTGCATGTCAACATTGAGGGTTTCCTCTTGTAACATACCCAATACTGTTGTATGTACTCTATTGAGGATATGGGGTACTCTTGAAGCCACCTATTTTATCCAACTTCTTGTTGTAGTACCATATTGTAATGTACACAATTGCGGTAGTAACCAGTTTTCTTACATATAATTTATGGACAATAACAGTTTTGCAATGGAAATGCATTATCCATAAACAAGTGTTCCACAACTAATGAGCACATTCAACCATCTCAGCGCATAAAACATATTTATGCTTATACATTGAATAATAACAACTGGTACATGGGCAATTATAACAATACTCATGCATTTACAACAATATTCATATGCAATTTTTTGACATGCATACAATTACATTCTCTTCATGATTATGGATCCCTTTTGGCATACCCACAAGGCCATTTACCTCAAACTGACATGGCTAGAAATCAATATACATGATAGAGGCAGAGTTAGATTCTTTGCATTACAATATGTGGTTGTGATAGCCTCCCAAATTTTCATATAAATCTACCACATAGCTCAACATGCACTCTTGAGGCCTAGTGTCCACTCCTAAACTTGCAACTTCCATTGTGAGGACATAATCATCAACACAACGCTCACAACATACATCAGTATCCATAATATAAACAATACAAATCAATAGTTTAATTGTCATTAGCTACACTTGGGGAAATAACTCCATGGGAGCATTTTTCGACCCAAGCATAAGCACTAGCTTGAGTAGGTGCCACCCTTATGCCACATAATGAAACAAGAAGGGGGGAAGGGTGGATTTACTGGCTGAGGTTAAGGTTTCCTCACTCAACCCAATTAAATTATTTAAGCCATGGATTTTACCTCTTAGCCCAGGTTTACAACATCATTTACAACTAGGGAAGTCGTCTTTCAACCCATTAATTCTACAATAATCATGCTTTCTAACCTCTCTTTCCCCCTCAACCTTGCATAGCACAAGAGATGAGGTCCCTTTCATTGTTAAACGGTCCCTTAGGCTATCCCACTTGCTTCAAGTGTTGCAATGCAAGCTATCCAGGAAAATATCCAATGTTGGAAGCCAATAAATCTCAACTAGAACAATTACAAACACTCATAGCCATGGTTTTCCTCATATATGCATAGTAACTAGACTTATGGAAACAACATACCTCTAAGCACGGTGCAATATGAACACTAACAAACATCATACCAACATATTCTCAATGTATGTGAATGGTCTGACATCATACCAGCATGGTAACATTCTCCTCCACGGTTTAGTATACCAACGTCCTGGCCTACCAATGCCCCTCTCAGTGTATGCACATGGTCTCTCATCGTACCTGAATGAGAACCTTCTCTATGGGTTCCCCTCTCCCCCCAAGGAGAGAATGAATGAATTATAGCAAAGGTGGAATGAATCCCTTCCCATGGCTTGCATGGGAGACCACGTGGCCCTTTCATAAAGCTCGGGAAATAAACATAAGCCAAATAATAAAAAGGGATATGAAGGCTTGGGAGCCAAACACTTGGAAACCTCTATACAGTTTTATTTTATTACCACCCCTTGTTTCCCCTCTTATTGTTTCATTGTTCTCATGGTGCTCCTCGAGAGATATAACCCCAAGTGCATCATCATCATCATCATCATTGTAAACCCACATATTACATACTTATTCTTTATGTGCATGCCTGCAAGGTGCATTACACCTCTCCATAACCACATGTAAAAAAAATGTTCAAAATAAGTAAAAATGTTCAAATTGAACCCAACTTAGAGATTCACACTACCAACTGTATTATTGTGAATGATAATTAGTATCTATATAACCTCAAATGTTAGGAGCTAATGAATCTTATCAAAATTTGTATTAAATAAAATAGATAGAAATAGATTCACTTCATTAAGTATCAATTCTAAACTCATGTGGCTTATTTATTTTATTAGAATAATTTAATTTTATTTAAACTTTAAAAATATTGTTTGAAAATTTTCAAAAACAAATTAAGATGGTGAAAGCAAAAGAGAAATATGTGCTATGAAAAT